>APFE031723124.1:0-12254 GCA_000404065.3 Pinus taeda
AACAAGGGAGCCACTGTCGTGGCGGTAGTCCCTGCCGCGGTCTCCAGAGAAAACACAATATATATAAATGTTTATAGATATTATCAATATTTCTATTATATGTCTCGGATCAGGAATAGAAGCACAATCTCCGGTGCAAAACTTGCGGTTAAATGTTCATAAATGTTATCAAACACAAAATGAGAGAAACCAAAACTTTTTATAATCCAGGATTTTAAAATGTGTGTCATACGCCATTGTTTCTTCAAAATCGCATGCCTAGTAATTAAAGGCACATGCAGACCCCGCGCAGCATACCACCGCTAAACCTATCACCAAGTTCGAAGTCGGATTCCATTTCCCCACTAATAAACCTAACCTATCACATTGTTCAAAGTTGGATTCTATCATTTTCTTTTACAATAGCATGTCTTTTCCATGAGTAAACCTTTGTCAAAACACAATATTACTACTTTGTATGTGAAATCTCTGCATGCACTCCAAGTGTCCTTTGCAAAGCTACAACTCTACATCCATTACAAGTTTTGCATATTTGGTCACCTGTACTGGTAAGTACTGCAAGACCACTATCCGGTCACCTGTACTGGTAAGTACTGCAAGACCACTATCCGCTTTGCACAATCCTGGAACAGTGAAAGTAGGACAAGTAGGGCAGCCCGGTAAAATTTTATTGCACTTTTCTCGACTGCTCTTATCCTTTACAAAATAATTATGCAAGCTTCCAACATATTGGTATTCTAATTCTCTTCATTAGTAATTATATAGAGATATGTGTGATTAATAACATAAATTTGGTTGATCTTGTTTCATTTATATTAAGTGGCTCTATCTCTACAAAATACAAAAGTAGTAATGATTTGGTCGCATTTGCTGTTCTGCTAAAATATTTATATAGTGTTTCACCGCCTGATACCAACGCAGTTTGCATCACAATAGGCGGACGAACGTCTTGGGTATTGTTTGTTGAAATGAGCTTTTGCGACCTTACAAGAGTTGTATTTTCTCGTGCGGGCATTGCACTCCACAGGCGGTCGAACTCATCTTGTGGATACCTGCTTAATTCAGATGCAAAAATGTTCATCTTGTGAATACCTGCTTAATTCAGATGCAAAAATGTTCAGAATACCGACAAAAGAGTTATCACAGATTGACAACGTTAGTCCATCAAAAATTGGGGTTACTTTCTTAGTGTGTGAGTTTTAAATTACCGGAGTTTTCTAATATTTAAAAGAAGGCGTTTTTTTTCTACTGAGCAAGAGAGTTTTAGATTACCGGAGAGAAACATATAAACTGTAAACAATTCCCTGATCAATGAAAGACACGTCCAACAAAAAGAACCCATAATACCCTTTTATTGAAAAATGAGTAAATAATCCTCTACAAGTAAATGACCAGAGCCAGCAAGATCATATATTTCCACATTTAATTTTCAAAAGTAGGCCATTGAACCAAAGACAAAATTTGCAATTCAAATTCACCTATTAACAGTAACTTGGAAGAAACCTCTTAGAAACTAAATGTTAACAAGTTTATAAATCTGAATAAATAAGTCTAATTAAGAAATAGCGGAAAAGCTACTGCCAACAAAATATATATGCAATACAATGAAATGTTTAGGAACACATTTATATATAAAACTTGTATAGTAAACCAAAAGATAATTTATGGATAACCACCACATTTCAACAAGTTTATATACCTGCATAAATATGTCTAATTAAGAAATAGCTGCCAACAAAATATATATGCAATATAATGAAATGTTCAGGAACAACATAGTTAAGAAAAACCCATAGTATAAATTGTATTGGTAAATCCAAGTTGACAAACAAATCTTCAAGGTAACATTGAGAGTTTCAATACAACAAAATAGTTAAAAAAAACATGATTACAAAAACCCATAATATAAATTGTATTGGTAAATCCAAGTTGACAAAAAGTTTCAATATAGAAGAATAGTTAAAAAGAAAGAGTTTCAATACAACAGAATAGTTAACAAAAACATGATTAATTTGACTAAAGCGGACACAAGCCAAAATACGTGGAACTTGGAACCGACTAGGGTAATTTTCCATGTAAAGAATATAGCTACTATTACAAGAAATTGAACCGTCAAAACCTTGGAACCGACTATGTAATTTTCCATGTAAAGAATATAGCTACTATTACAAGAAATTGAACCGTCAAAACCTTGGAACCGACTATGGTAATTTTGCATGTAAGGAATATTGCTAGTAATAACAAGAAATTTAAGGGTCAAAGCCCCAACCTAGTTCCAGGGAAGTCTGGAAGTTCAAAAAAGGAAAGAAAGAAAAAAGCCAAACAAACTTCTTTAGGAAAGAAATAAAAAGTCCAAACGCACTTTTTCCAAGCACAAAATTATAATAGCAGCAGTTTTTGCATGGATGTTAATATAGAGCTATACCAATGACCCATTGGCAGGTCATATAATAGAATCAACAAATGAACTTACCTTAGGTATAAATAATGTGATGTAGAATATTGGGAATGTTCTTTTATAACAGGCCGCAACTTAAAAAAAAAAAACCAATTTCTCGCCGAAAGGGATACAAATTTGGCAAACTAATAAAACAGGGTAAGTGGAAGCTGTAAAAACCTTACCTGAGTTGCTATTTAAGAGAAGCTCAATCCTCGTAACCCTGCGAACGAAATTATGCTGGGAGAGCTTTAGAAAAACTCACTGTTGGTTAATTTGGAATTCCGATGTAATTCCTTACCAAGAGCAGGGACTTGTGTGTTCACCTTCTTTGCCATGTCTCGGCTGAGCAAAAATGTATAGATGCCTGGAAAACCTGTTGACTTTGAGAAATGTAATAAACGGTTCAATACTCATTAGCGACCAGAGTAAAGGGGAACAATAATAACCATAATAGACCAGCATTCCCGTGTACTTAGTTACCTGGGTTCCATGTTGAAGAACTTTGGTCGCAGAGCTACAGCCTCTAGAACGCTGGGGTCTCGAATGATTCCAGTCAGAGTGAGGGAAGAGGGAAGGTCGTTACCATCGTAACTTCCACCCAAATTGACCGCCCAGATTCACCTCAGATTTCCACCGTTCGATGTTTGCGTCAACATCTGAAAGTGCAGCTTCCGGCGGGTTATGGCGACATGGACATGTCAATTAACGCCAACCTTGTGGGTTTTATAAACCATTGATAATGTACTATAAATATAAACCAAGAGCTTAACTCGTTAGTGCAGCTTGACATAATAACTTGGCATATATATATATATATTCTCGAACTAAACAAGTAGACATATATTCCCCTATGTTATAAAGTGTTGAAAACAAGTTAAAACAAATAGTCTCATTAAGTGAAAAGAGCAAGTATATAGTGGTAAATGAGAATGTTCATCAACTGTATAGTAATTTCTTTTTAAATTGAGGTGCAGGAGGTGTTACAACTGATTTTTAAAATTAATAAAAAAGTTAATTTTACAAGTTTAAGTTTAATTTTAATATATTAAAATTAATAAATAATCAACTAAATTATAGAATTACATGAATTTATGTACATTGATCGATCACATAAGAAACTATTTATACTTTTCACTTACGGTAATTTAAGAAAACAAATTTCAATCAACTTAATTATTATCTAAATAATTCTTGATTACAAAAATATGTATCATAACATTAACACGGAGCTGTAGAAATGATTGGATCAGAATTGTAGATATCATAACATTAACACGGAGCTGCAGAAATGATTGGATCAGAATTGCTAAACCTCACTTCAGCTTCATCGATTTTAGCAAAATTAATAAAAAAAATTATTTTTGATGTAAAATTACATGAATTTATTTCAATCGAATTAATTACAATATAACTGATTTAATTAAAAAATGTATTGCAATGTCATTTACATATATGGGTATGGTATGATACAGGACGCTTAGTACAGTAGGATACACGACACTATTTTTTAATAAATACATTGTTTTTTAATAAATATCCAATTGGGATATGAGATTTTTTTGTTTATAGTATAAGGGATCTATTTCCCTGGACTGTTTAAAATTTACATAGGTATACATATTCTACTTTTTCTAGTTTTCTATTTTCTATTTTAAACTTAGAAATTTGAAAACATATCTCAAGAAAAACACATGAACACATCCTCTTAACTATTAAACCCACTAAAACTATATAAAATTAAACTTTATCACTTTTACACATATTTCTATCATTTTTTAGCCATATCGCTTGCATTCACTGTATGTATGGTAACAGCGTGACAGGGCAAACAACTTGCGATGGCCACATCAACAAATATTGCATTTTGCGGAAACGGAACTGAAACAATTCTTCACAAATTTGTTTGCAGTGCTCTGTTGTTTTATAAGGTTTTGCCATCTCTTGAAATGAAATTTCACTATAGAATTATCTGGAATTCGTTTCAAATGCAAATCCAGAGATACGAAATTGATGTGCAAAATTACGATGGCATTCATCATAAAATGTATGGGTGTCAATCTGATTCAACCGACATAGAGACGCACGAGTCAATTATGGGTTGAATCATTCTCCACCTTGCTCACATCATAAGTCTGCCAAACGGTTTATACATTTACAAAATGTACACTAGATTTGACGTAGAGTCCAAACCAAATTATGATTGCATCGTCTATCCTTCTCATCGAGATAACACAAAATTTGCTATGATATTTTTGTGTATACTGCGTTATATATAGGAAATTATTTCCATGTAGAATTAATGAATTTGTTATTATTCTACTTCACCGCTCGTTGTTAAGATTCAGTTGTCGAATGCAAACATCAATGATGAAAATTTTGCAATTTCGATAATATGATATAATCTCCAGTACAACATTAGTTCCATAATATGATATAATATGATAGTTATTAAATGATATTGTATTAATAAATCCATTCAGGTAACAGTTAACTTATCACAAACCTCATACGGAAAGGTTTCCATGGTATCCTTATTAGTCCTTGTCGTAGGCTCGGTTGGGACTATAGTAATAGGTTAGTATTAGTTGAGCTGTGTTTTTTTGGCTAATCAAGTATAATCAAAGTTTCTAAGCATATATTGATTTTCCTTTTTATTTAGACTTTTTTTGAGGCGGTGAGGTAAAAGCAAAAACAAAAGCATAGGTTATCATCGTTTATTTGTTCAAAAGCATAGGTTGTCATCGTTTATTTGTTTGCTACTTGTTACTGCGGGTAAATGCTACTTGCTAGTGAAAATAATGCTGACATTAATCCACGACATTAGTAGTTGGGAAACATGTTATGAAAATGCTTGTATATACTATGTCTTATAAGATCTCTGATAAGTAGCGCTCGCACAGGCCATAGAAACAATACATGTCGTTGCCACAACACAACAACAACACATATCGTTGGATAGACCACATGGCGGTTGGTTGCACAACACATGCTGCCACCACATGGCGTCTATGGCATGTACTAACCATGTTGTATGCAGGGAAGCAAAATCCAAAAGATCCATATCCATAGCCTGTAGAGACGCTGAATAAATTGCACAACAGATCCATATCCATAGATTGTAGAGAGGCTGAATAAATTGCACATATCACCTTAGCAGCTAAGGTGCTAAGATAAGGGCATGGCTATTAGCGAAAGAACCTTGTTTTGCTTTCGCTCTGTTCCATTGCTCGTTCAAGGCATGGTTGTTAGCAGAAGACCCTTCTTTTGCTTCTGGAATACCCTTCTTTTGCTTATGTTTCGTTGCTCGTTCAGGGCATGGCTGGTAGCTGAAGACCCTTCTTTTGCTTCCGTTCCTTAGGGAATGGCTGGTAGCGGAAAATGGCCTCTCTTGTTTCACCTTCCTTGTAGGAAAATTGGCCTTTGAGGAGCCGTGAAGCCCTCAAAGTTAGAGGGGGACATTATTAGTGGTATGGTCTGGCATGGCCTACCCTCTGTCTTCGGCTGAAGCACAGTCATTAGTGGCATGGTGCCTTAGATATCCATTAATGACAATGAGGAAATTCTACAATGACTGATAGCACAGAGGAAGATGCATATCCTCTAAGATGACGACGGGAGTTTTTGGACAGACACCATCACAACCAATTCGAAGGAAAAGATATCGAAATTTGACAAGCAAAGCAATATATATATCTTGATTTAGCTTTGTTATTTTGTTATTATGGCACTACGCTTCCTGAGATTGGTTCTATTTTATACCATTTTCATGGATTACATTATATGGCTAGTGCTAAACATGCGTTGTACATTTACTAATTTTGCTTTTTCATATCCTCACCATTCACCTAGATATTTGAATAATGTTAAATAATATTAGTTTGACAACACTTCCAATTTAATGGTGACTGTTGAAGGTTGTTACATAGACTTAAAAAAACCATTTTATGCATTGAAAAATTCTTTCGATTTGTTTATTTTCACAGGTGAAGACATGATCTCATTTTATTTTATTTTTAGTTTTTATTTTTTTTGTTGATTTATGTACATAGCTTAATTAAATCATTCATTTCCATGTCGTTTTTTACTACCTTAATTCCAATTTTTTTATTTAAAACAGTAGGCTTTCTCCTTTTGCTATGATTTAGCGTTTCGAAACTTAGTTTATCAATATCATCACATCGAATTAGCTTATCTACATTCTTTCTCCTTTAGCTAAACAACATAATTTTGGAATACAACATAAGATATGGTGAACAACTTGAGATGGGTTGCAATTGTTAGTCTCATATTCATTCAGCTACCAATGATACCCAACCGTTGTAAGAGCTTGATACCCATCGATAGAAAAGGTAAGCCTTTCCACATCAATATTGGGGAACTTAGACACCCCAATTCATTTCAAAAAATTTAGATTTTACGTAGTCATTTCTGATATATTTTCATCCAAAATTTCTAAATGTTGAACACATTGAGGTATGGAAACAGGAATCAGAAAGCAAGAATTGCTAGCTGCAAAACATTACCGAGAAAGAATAGATGGAGCTTTTCTTAAATCCCCAACTCACAACCAAATCCCGCATGAGGTTTTTAAAGGAATTATTATGATTATGATTCTCAGTTCTTGATTCAGGCTTTCAGGTTCCATAACCCTTGCTTCCCCTGCTACTGTACTTGGAGCTACTCATGCACTGACATACAGAATATAAAAGTCAATGGAAAAATTTTAACCCAAGCAAGATATGCAGTGACATACCCAATATAAAATTCAATGAGCCATTTTTCCATGCAGATCCAAAATCAATATTAATATTTCTATGTATATGTACTTAGTCTGTGTAGCGGTACATAAAACTTTGAAAAAGTTTGAATCTAAAACACAAAAGGCTGATGTATTACCTGACGCAAGGTATCCATTGACGCACTAAAAATGAAATTCAATGAACTATTTTTCCGATGCGAAATGAAAATCAATATTAGTAGCTATATGCGTTATGTGCTCAATCTGATCCACAGAACTTCGGAGCAAGAGAAAATGGAAAAAATTTAAGTCCAAAACACAAAATGCTAGTATATTAAGTCAGGCATCACACACCAGATACTAAATTCAATGAACCATGGATATAATCAAACAAACAATTTCTTCATATTCACAAACAATTTCTTCAATGAACCATGGATATAATCAAACAAACAATTTCTTCATATTCACAAACAATTTCTTCATATTCACAGAAAACACAAACTCACTGTATCTGCAACACAATTAAAAGCATACGTACATTAAAAGTAGAAATCAGAAAACGATAAACTTTAAATTCCCAAATCTCTCCGAAGTATTCAAATGCAGCCTAATTAGAAAATACAAGTACACGCAAACAGCAAAAATTAGGAAAAAAATACACAAAAAGCACACTGTTCAGAAAAGATACGGAAAACCCGAACAGATGATAATGAAGTGAGTGTAAAAATACAGACCAAAACCGTAGAAGTCCTTTTTCATGTTGACAAATAACTAGGGCCTCAAAAGGCTTATTGAAGCAAATCTGGGTATGTTAACTCTGGAAAAGCCATGTAAATGCGAAGCAAAAAGGAAAAAAAATACTTACAAAGAGGGCGCATCTGCCATGTAAATGCGAAGCAAAAGGCAAGAAAACACTTACAAATAGGGTGCCTCTGCTATTTCTCTCACCCAAAAACTCTGCTCCCGCAACTCATCTAGCCCTGGAACTCTCTGCCAGCCATTTCCACTGTCCTAATAAGCCATTACAGTTCTCTCAGAATCAGTGTGGGAGATATCGAGATCCAGCATGAAAGAAATTTGCGGACTCTGCCAGCCATTTTCAATCTCTGAGGCGGTGCCATCCCGCACACTTTTTCAAACTAAGCTCACGGCGCATTTACAGTCCAAACGCTCGTTAAATGTAAACTAATTTAACCGGAGAAAGAAAATGTTTGCGTTACATTAAAGGTAAAAACCCTAGGGTAAAATACCAGGCCGTTTCACCATTACAGCTACTTATATACAAAATAAGCAAGTCTACAGCATTCTACGCCTCTGCATTGAGAAATCAGTACAGACCCACACACTTTTTCAAACTAAGCTCACGACGCATTTACAGTCCAAACGCTCGTTAAATCTAAACTAATTTAACCGGAGAAAGAAAATGTCTGCGTTACATTAAAGGTAAAAACCCTAGGGTAAAATACCAAGCCGTTTCACCATTAGAGCTAATTATATACAAAATAAGCAAGTCTACAGCATTCTATGCCTCTGCATTGAGAAATCAGTATAGAATTCATCTTGATGATCAAATATTCAAAAATATTTCTGAAGTAAACGATGTTTGAAGTGCGATTATCTCTTGTTATCTGTAAATGAAATCAAAGGACTGGGTAGCATCTACAGCAAAACGATCATAGGCGATAAATGTGAAAAGCACTACAGCAGAACGGTCGATACCCCTCGCCAAGTGTTGATGCATCGACTCTGCATAGTGACAGATGGATAACATGCCTGAGCATACATATAAATCAGAACATCCAGCCTACGTATAAATGGAGGCTTAAAAACTTTGCATAAAATATTTCAAACGCTGCGATATAAATAGTTTGTAAAACTTTGATATAAAGAAATTGGCAATGGTATATAAAATGATAGAACTTTGGATAAAATGGTATTGCCACAATTTTCTTGCATCGGGCCACGTGAAGCCTACAATAAGAGGTAGAATGCTTTCATAGTTTAAACTTTGGATAAAATTTAAGTGAACAAAATTGCTACGATTAAACTTTGGTTAAAAAACAAGAAAACATAAAAAAAACGGTCAACGGATGGATTAATAGCCGGTCAAACATTCGATCGAACGCTATAGTCCCTGCTATGCCGGAGGCAGGGACTAATAAATTGGTGGAAAACCAAAAACAAGATACATCATTATAATCATAAATTAAGATGCATCATTATAATTATTCTTTGCGATTAAGAAACATATATACCTTGTGATGTTGAACAACTCTAGCCTACAAATAAATTAACAAATTTAGCTTAATATTGAGTTTTACCAATTTCTTTAATAAGAAAAAGCAAGGGAAGCTGCGAGGCACAAGTCCCTTATTAAAGCAAGGGAAGCTGCGAGGCAGCAAGTCCCTACGTTGAGTGGGGTCAGGATTCTTTTCTGCCTTGGCGACCCGGAGTTATGTAAAAATAAATCAAAATATATTGAGTTATGTAAAAACAAGTCAATGCAAAGGAGTTAAATGCGACTCAAAGCAAAACATGTATAAATAAAACCTTTAATGTATTGGGCAGAGCCCATGGTACTAGATTGCACTTGTATTGGGTAGATTGCACTTGTACTGGGTGAAATTATAACAGCTTACACACCTGGGAATGCTCTCCAAGAATATAAGGTGCCTGGAAAATTGGATGTCTAATGGCATAAAGCATGGGAAAGTCATCATGAAAATATCAGTGAAGCTCAGTCCCTACAGCTCGCACTCAGTCCCTACAACACAATACCTAGCAGCCTGGAGCAGCCTGGAGCTTCAAAGAGATTCTTTGGGATGTGTAAAGCCCTTGTGGGCAAAGGCCTGTGATGAGAAAATGGGCTATGTCTTTATACAACACAATACCTAGCAGCCTGGAGCTTCAAAGAGATTCTTTGGGATGTGTAAAGCCCTTGTGGGCAAAGGCTTGTGATGACCAAATGGGCTATGTCTTTATAGCAAGGAGACTAGTTATAGCAAGATTTTATTTAGACTTATTCTTTTGCTCCCTGGTCATCTTCCCATCAGCTCAATCCTTACAGCGTAATACCTAGCAGCCTGGAGTAGCCTGGAGCTTCAAAGAGATTCTCTGAGATGTGTAAAGCCCTTGTGGGCAAAGGCCTGTGAAGCAAATGGGCTATGTCCCTGGTCATCTTCCCATCAACTCAATCCTTACAGCGCAATACCTAGCAGCCTGGAGCAGCCTAGAGCTTCAAAGAGATTCTCTGAGATGTGTAAAGCCCTTGTGGGCAAAGGCCTGTGAAGCAAATGGGCTATGTCTTTATAGCAAGGAGACTAGTTATAGCAAGCTTTTATTTAGACTTATTCTTTTTATTTAGACTTATTCTTTTGCTCACTGGACATCTTCCCATCAGCTTGTAGGATAACACTTTCCATCTCTTTTTTAGTAATATATAATTTTAAAACTATAAAAAAAATTTAAAAACTATGAAGGCTTAAATAAAAGCAGTGAAACGTATTTTACAGTGTCAATGAACACAAGCATTAGTTAGCTAACATTTTGAATTTATGTGTTGTAAAAGCTTACCTTTTAAGCTTTCAATTGGCTAATATTTTGAATTTGTGTGTTGTATTTTAGATGAATACATGCAAATCTACGAGCACTTCTTTAAAAAATAAACAAACATTTTGTTGAAAACGTAATTCCAACTACGCATAGGGTAAGGGATTCACCTTGGAGCGATGTGTGATCCGCCGATATTGCATCAACGAAATGGAAGGGAGGACTGACAAGGAGGCGTTCATATGTTGCGATGAGCGATCGCCGATATCGCTATCGGCGTATCGCTATCGACATTTCAAGTGGAGCATGACTTTTTATAAATGAGCAATCGCCAATGGGCCGGACCCAATGATGGTATTAATTTTTTTTGATAGATTATCGGGTCCACAATATTTTCGCAATCGGGGAAACCATGGGTGCACACTTTTGCATATATGTGTGCTATGAGATGAAGCTCGGACCCGATGGATTTCCAAAACCATATTGTATAATGGTTGAAGTAAAAGCCTGCAAATGAATTCAACGTGAAGTAAAAGTTACATTATCGTAAGTTTTGTCAATAAAACAGTAAATGAAAATTTACTGAGGGTTGGTAAGTTTAGGTGAAGTTTTTAATTTTATCATTTTTTATTTTAGCGGGAGTATGGGCACAAGTAAATGCCAGTAAAACCATTGATTTTTATTGTTTGTCTTTTACGGCAACATGGCAAGTGAAAACGGATGTAAGTTTTTGGTTGTCATATATATATGTGTATTTTTTTTGGTTAAAGATGGAAAATTGAAAAGGCATGCATATCATTGCGTATGTAATATTCTGGATGCACGCAGCAGCGTGAAGAAGAAAAAATTTATAATTTTCACACTGCAGTGAATTGTAATTGGTGAATCCCTCTGTGAGAGAGGAAGAATATAATCTGTAACAGCAAGTTTTATCAATGAATAGAAATCCTTGGTGTGTGTGTGACAAACTCTGTCCTCTGTTCACAAAAAAATTTTTGGGGGCTTCCGTGTGATAAAAGATCCTGTGGCAAAACAGAGCATTGCCTCTGTGTCTAGATTGTGTTGTTTTTGGGATTTTAATAGAAAAATTCCCCAACAAGTGGTATCAGAGCTTGTTCAAGCTCTTTGAAGACATTCAAAGAAGCTGAAGGAAGGAGTTTTCTAGCTGTAGTAAATCTTCTCCAGCAAAGTGAAGACTCAATTAAAAAGATCCAGGTATCCCTCAAAGTTTCTTTTAAGTAGCTGCTGAAGAAAAAATCCGTTATTTTAATACACAGTCAAGCATTTTATAGCATAGCTAAGGAGTGCTAGAATGGCGAGCACCAACACAAGCATGGGTATGTTTAACCCTCAATTCCCACAGTTCAATGGGAAAAACTATGACTATTGGGCTATAACCGTGAGAGCCCTGTTTGCCTGTCAAGATTTATGGGAATTAGTTCAAGATGATTTTGAAGAACCAGTAGATGAAAATGAGTTTAATAGATTAACTCAGGCAGAGAAAGATCTACTAAAGAGTAATAG
>APFE031723129.1:34701-63907 GCA_000404065.3 Pinus taeda
CGATGGAGTTGCTACAATCATTCTCCAAGTGGGAGATTGTTGTGTGTGGAGGATGATTGTTCAGAGGTCTTTGTTTCAGCCGGATGTATACCCCAGGAAGTTTTGTACACCCCTCCACGCGGGGGTGCGCGAGGGGGACTTGTGGGCCGATGCCCCCCGGCTGGGGGGTCCGGGGGCCAGCGGTCCCCCGGCGGGGGCTCGGGGGCAGCGCCCCCGAAGCTAAAAACAGATGTAAATTTGCCTTGTAAAAGTATAGTAATTTCTAGTCAATCTGAGCCGTTCATTAGGCGGATGATCTGACGGTAGAACTTATGTTTAGTTTAGGGTTTTTTGCCTAGAAGGCAACCCCTCTCTTTGTATGAGGGTATTGTATTTGAGGCGGCGATATAGATGTGTATTCTGTGTGTGAGCGAGAAACAGAGAGGTGAGACTGTGAGAGAAAACAGAGGATATTACAACGGATTTGCTGTAGGTTGTGTCTCTTCATTTTGCTGGATAATAGAAAGGAAGGACTGGCTGTTTGGGGTGGACGTAGCCCAAACTAGATGAACCACGTATATCTGTGTCTCTCTTGTTTTATGTGTTTTCTGTGTTTATATTTCTACAATATTTTATGTGTTCCATTGCTCCGTAATATATAATTTTCTAACATTTATTTCTCCACACTAAGAAAATGTGGTGCATTTATCTGGATATAACTATCCCAATATGAGTAAAACTGAGAAATTTTTGAGAAGTGCATAGGATGAAAATGATTGATATTGACTTAGCACATTGATATCAAATTAGGAACAACTCTTTTATTTTTTTTATATTTGATTCTAAATTTAGAAACTAGTTTGATTTTCTAGAAGGGAAACTACAAAAATATCTTAAAATTTTATTGATTCCAGGTTTTAAGGTTGTCTATGAATTTCTAGCCATTTATGGAACTGACTTTAAGACGACGTTTCATTGACCTGGGTTTGTTTCTTTTAATGGTTTTGATCCTCATAAAATGAATTCTTCTATAAATTTGTCCCCATCTCCCATACTAACAAAAAATGTTCAATGGTCCTTTTGACGCATTCTTTGATTTCGTTGGCCTCAAATTGTCGTTGATTCAATGAATCATACACTAGTCTTTTATCCATTTTAGAGACTTTCGAAATGCTATTAGGCTGAAGTTATGTTTCCCATTCAAGAATTGATGTAAATTTTTCTTTAATGCACTTGTCTTCTTCGACTAAAGATTAAATTATCTCTTCAAGATCCAAATTATTTTGATAAAATGTGCAAATTTTGTCAATCTGTTTATAAAACTTAGCCTGGTCTTTCCTCAATATTTAGTAGATTATATTGCTTTCACCTTAAAAATCTTTAGACTATTTTCTACTTCATGACTTTGAATTGATTGAGACTTCAGAGTTTCAATTTCTTCCTTCATTGCTCTGGTCATGGTTTCAATTTTGTTGTCATATTCTTCCTTCAATATTCTATTTTGGTTTTCATGTGCCTTTTGGATTTGTTGGATCTCTACTGAGTGTTTCAGTTTCAATTCATTCAATTCTTTTTGGAATTGGTTTTGTAAGTTTTCTCTTTCAATGGTGAACCCACCTACAATCATTGTAGAATTGCTTTGCTAACCTTCTTCATTGAATGCTTTACTTTTTTCTATTTCACTTTCCAGACATTTGATCTTCTGTAGACTATTCTTGTAGGCTATGGAAAGTTCACCAACATGGTATTGGTTATAATTGAAAAAGGCTCATAGAGCCTATGAGGATTCTTCGACTTTTTCATATTCAACATTTCCTGTTGCTCGCAAACTGAATTCTGAAATGGTTTCAAAACTTTCGAACTTCCTTTTCTTAGTCCCATTCACAACTGACTTAGTTTGAGCATTAAAGTAATACTCATCCAAGGATGGAACACTTTCAGGAATAATTTCAACATCAGTGAAAAATTTAAATTAAAAAATCAAGATGAATTTTCATAGAAATAGGAGTCATGGAAGTGTCATGGGAAGTCTATGGAATACAAATTTTAGTAGTTTTTTCTTGCTGCTCAAGAAACTATTTTTCTCTGCCAGAGAAATCGGTCAATGTTGATTGAGGGGTGCTAGTAATTTTCTCATATTAATTTATATCAATCTTCATATATTTGACTTCCTCATCAATTTTGTTGGACTTTGTATCTTCTTGGATAGTGTCATCTACACCACCAATAATAATGATACTCTTGGCAAAGGAACTTTGTTTTTATGTTACATAGTCTTGCTCTGGTTTCTATTGTTTCTGATCTTTGACTTTTGTGATCCTTTGACCCTATTGGTCTATCTCGTTATTTACATCTTTTTCTTTAATAGTGTTTTCTTTGGTTGTGCTTGTGTCTCTAGTTATAAAACAAACATTAGGAACATTTTCAAATTGGGATTTTTCTATTTTTTTTAAAAGAGACAAAAGGTCTGAAATAATGTGATTGAAATTTTACTTCAAAATATTAAGATATTTCATCCCTTCAATCTGAATATTAGTATGAAGACTCTTATGTTTAAGGAAGTCCTCATAAATATTTTCTCTAAACACTTTCAGTTTAGTTCTATCCTCCCTCCTGAATAGTTGTCCTCTTTCACAAAGTTGCTCAAAATTATCAATATTAATGAAAATCTCATCAAAAAGGTGCCTCTATTGTGTGAAGGTTTTGATGTAGCTGACAACCTTATAATTTTCATTAATGATTCCTCTATGATCATAATCATAAAGGGGGAACGAATAAAACCAAACATGTTGGAGTTCTTTAGCCTCCTTAAATGCACATCCTCAATCCTTGAGGGCAATTTTTCCAAAGTTAATTGGGAAGTTCAGCTAGATTTTTTTTCTGAAGTTTGTTCATTTTCCAAGCTTGACCATGAAAGAAAATTTGATTGGATACCTCTCTTAAAGAAATCCTCTCTGGAATATATCTAGGAAGAAGATGAGGGCCAACTTCACTTCCATAAACTCTGATATATGTGAATAATTCTTCCACAAGCTAGACTCCTATTTCTTCTAATGCATCCTTAAGGCCTTCACTAACCCTAGGAGGGTTTTATCCAAACAGAATCTCATGGAAATGGATCATCATGTAATTAAAATTGCAATAAAAATGGAATTTGAAGTTAATTTTCCACAAAAAAGGGGCATAATTCTAAATAGGCACTTGTTGATCAATTGGGTAATTCCATTTCATCAAAGGAAATGAAACATAAGCAATTATAATATCCATAATATAGGCTAACATGAAAAATGTATATTCATATCCTGGAGCAGACAAAATGGATAACTTAAGGACATCTATTAAATTCTAATAAAGATTATCATCCCAATTCAAACTCTTTCAATCATTGAGTAGGTTGTGTATTAAAGACATCCATTGCAATTTACAATACTCAGGGTCTTTCACTCCATATAAACGAGACAACATTTTGATGAGGAACCTAAGGGGTCTTTTGAAAATGGAAATATGATATTCTTTTCATGACCTAAGTTTGAACCCTTCTCTATCTTCTCATAACCAATGTTTGACAACTTTATCATAATTCCCTTCACACTTCTTCAATATTGTGTTGTTGAAATTATCTAGAAACAGAGTGTTTAAGAAAACTTTGGGAGGAATAAGCATGTAAATTGCTAAAAGTATTTACAGTTTCCAAGCGGCTATAAAATTTTTGTTGCAGTCTACTACAATGTAGGTAGGAAAATCCATTTTTCACATAACCCATGCAATAATGTCATAATAAGGAAGAAATTATGCTCTAGCAGAACTCTGTGGAGTTTCGTACCTCTAATTTTTTCAAACTGAGTGTTTTTCTCCTGAGTTGAAGTTTCTCAATTTAACCAACTTCTATTCTTAAAGAAATTATAAATTTCTTCCCACTCCATCATACATGTCATTTAGGTTTTGAAGGTGGTATCGGAAATGAGAGCTGGGTTGAGATTGTGATCTTTTGGTTCTGGATTTTCGGCTCCCTTTAGGTGTTCCTTAATCTATTGAATAGTCTACATTGACATGGTATATTTGCCTTTCTTACCCATCAAATGTCTTGAAAAAAGAATTAAAAACATTTCAGCTTCCTATAAAATATATGAAATTTACCTGTGGAATTGTTTATGAGAGTGGATGTTTACTAGACTTTAGAAGCCTTACAATGAATTTGAACTTGTTTCTTTGTAATCAATGAGAAGTTTCAAACAAGTAGTGTAGACAGGGTGTGAAGAACAGATTTCAAGATAGAAAGAGGAAAGCAAAAAACTTGCTAAATTTTGTTTAAACCCTCAGGACATGAAACAATAAATTTGCATGAAAGGTGTTAATTTTTCATTAAAGTGATGAGATGTTTCAACCACTTGCATGTGAAAATCGAGGTGAAGTTGGATGATCAAAGTCTCGGGATGGTTTTATTGAAACATAACGAATTTCAATTTGGGATTTAATTTATAAAAAAGTAAAGAAAGATAAAACAAAATTATGGTTGGAACACAAACCAATAAATATAATATTTTATTCGTAGTCGCAGCGGAACCCAGTCGAGTAGTCGGAAGTTGGAATGATGTTAAATTCAATTTCTTGCTAATGGTGACCCTAACCCTGACATGCAGCATAGTCAGGGTGATATGGGAATCGATAGTTGGGAGGTTGGGTGTGAAGAATGTTGTTTTATTTTGTTCGAGTATGGAGCTCGACCCCGCTATAGTTGGAAGTCAAAAGATCCAAAACAAGTGTTATGTTTTTATCAAATACATAGGTCTGACCTCTGATGTCCTACTTTCATATTTTTATTTTATTTTATTTTTACTTTTTATGTTATAAAAATTTTATAGATTTTTGAAATAAAATAACTACTTATAAAAAGAAGGGAAAATTTGAGATTTTTTTTTATATAGGGTCCTTCTTATTTTATTTCTTTTATACATATAATAATAAGGAGGAGGTTGTTATAGTCGTAACAACAACATTGTGCAATGTCACATTGTGAGAAATATTTTCTCAATATGATAATGAACCATGGTCGAATTTCGCATTATGAGAAAGATTGTCTTCATATGGAAATTTGTCATGCTCAACAATGGTTGAGCATGGTTAGACGTCACATACGTTAGGTTTATATACATTGGTTTTATAATATTAATCCCTTGGGTTTATAATATTAGTCCCTTGGGTTTATATTATTAATCCCTTCAGTTTATTTGGTTTATATTATTAATGATTTGGGTTTATTAATCCCTTAGGTTTATAATATTATAATTTGTTCGATTCATTAACCCCTTGGGTATATAATATGAATTCCATGGGTTTGTTAAACCCTTGGGTTTATAATATTTTTTTTTTGTCGTTCAAAATCATTTCATTACATTTTGAGGGAAATAGATCTTACAAAACATGTCTCAATAGTCCCCTTTCTCTCATTCCGACTAGAATTGTTTAGATTGGAGACTAGAGGATACCATACAGGATACTTTACATTCTTTATTCCCATAAGGAATTTTAGCCATGATTAACTAGGAAAAAACAAAAAGGAAACTAGAACTGATAAAAGCATATCAAGGAGGGGGTGAGAGCGAAGTACAGGGGGAGCTACAAAGTAGTCAGCATGATCGTGCATGTAGAAATCAATATGTTCCACCCTTGCTTCTAGACTTCAAAGGTGGTCATTTGTGCGATAGTGATTGTGGCGAGGGCTATCTAGATATTCTAGAATCTCATTCTGAAAAGATTGGATGTCATTAACGTAAGCCAAAATTTCATTACAATCTTCATACATGTGGTCCCTGAGAATGTCCATGTTGATTTGGATATTGCGAAATTGCTCAACTATGGAATCCATGGTAGCAGGGGCCACTATGTGCCCTGGATACTAAGATGGAGATAAAGCCACTGCATCCTCAGTTTCTTGACTATCTGAGTGCCCAGACGATGAGTGTTGGCTTGACACAGGACACCCTGCGTGAACATGATGACCTCCCCCACGATGACGCATGAGGAGCTTGGCGTAAGCGAATGAGCAACTAACTGGCCGAGCTGAAAAGAAAATTTCCAAGAACTTGCAAGAAAGGAGATAGATATTAGGACCAAGATACAAATACCCAGGAAATACACACAACCAAACCCAAACACCGCAGACAAAAACCTAATATGGATGAGATTTCTCCCAGATGAGAGGGTTTCCTAGGGCATACATAGCCCTCCAAACTAGAAACTCTCGGAAAAAAAAGACACTTCCCTGGATGGTATAATGGACACATTCCGTGAGACCCACCCTGAGTTGGCTTTCAAAAAGAACATAAATTTTACCAAATACCCACGTAACCCAACCCCGACACACATAAAAGCCAGAGGTAACTTCCAACACAAAATCGTCTGTGGGACGTACACAAACAAGCGACGACTAAGACTTCCACATAAAATTAGAAGCAAATAAATTGAACAAAAATAAGACCACAAATACATTTTCCCATATGATAGAGGAGGGGTTCATGAACCTACAATGTCTGGAATGTCGATGATAGGAAACTGAAACAGAGGCAGGGAGCCGAAACAAATTGCCATCCACAGAGGTTCTTGGATCCCAAGTGCAAGATTAAAGACTGAATACAAAAAGAACCAAAGAAGACCCGACTTCCATGTCGCCTCTCATCCAAGGCCATGGCCCCGATGACTCTCCATGGATCGTGGCTCTCGCTCTGTAATCCTCCACCTGACCTAAATTCATCCCCCGAAATTCCAAATTGGAGAGGGATGAATACATGGTTGTTGATTTAATTATTGGAGACGATGGAGATATTTTCACACGTGCAAAGGGAATGTAGGGATGAAATTTACTAATCATCATTAAATACCGTGTGGAGGAGGGGCGAACCCCGAGGACCACACTTGTGTTTGATGTTCATTCTAGTTGTCACCCCCATCGGGGGTTGGGTTTATAATATTAATCCCTTGCATTTATAATATTAATCCCTAGTGTTTATAATGTTAATCCCTTGGGATTATTAATATTATTATTGTTAACAAATATTGTTACTAGTATTAATTAATAATAATATTAATCTCTTAGGTTTATAATATTAATCTCTTTGGTTTATTATTATTATTATTATTAAATAATCCCCTTGGTTTTAATCCATAGGGTTATAATACACATTACGTGATTTTATTAAATCCCTTATTATTATTATTAAATTGATATTTTTAATATAATAGTTATTTAATAATATTATTTTGATTATCATATATTTATCAGTAACGATATTAAGTCAAATATTTTCTAAAAAATTTCGCGTGTCGCTGCTACCTCTATGAGCGCCCTACTGCAAACCCTCCTCACAGCCATGGCTCCAAAGGGAGGCTCTGAACCTCCTTCCTCCCTCCCCCCTGAGCTCCTAGCCTTCAAGCAGCTAGTGGGTGAATGCAGCAAGCGCACAATTTCAGCCTCCTAGCAGAAGTTTCACAAGAAGATGGAAGCAATCCCAATCGTCGATCTTCCAGCTGAAGAACCCTATCATGCTTCCTTGAATATTGCAGAAAGAGGACTCAGCAGCCAGTTCACTTGGTTATGGCCATCACTAAGAGCCATCGAATCGTCGGTGCAACACAACTGGAGACTGTTGGTTTCAGAAGGAACAAAATGCCACTTCGTCGGTAAGGGTTATTTCATTTTCATTTTTGACTGCATTGAAGATAGAAACCTCATATTTAGAAATGAGCCATACTTCATGGGTCCCCAGGATCTGTACCTGAACAAATGGACACCAGACTTTGATCCAGCCCAAGATGTGCCCTCGGTTGTTCCTGTCTGGGTGCACCTCCCTCATTTACACTTGCTCTGTTGGAGTTCGAAGACTTTAGAAACCATCGGAAACACCCTTGGAAAATACATTGACAAAGCAGACAGGAAGGGACAATACTCCTGTGCCAGAATTTGTGTCAAGGTTGATCTAGAAGTTGGGCTTCCAGAAGCCATAAAACTAATAGTGGCAGAATGGTCTCATGTGTAAGAATTGGATTACGAGCAACTGCCCTTCAAGTGCAGGCATTGCCATGGATACGAGCACTTTGCAAGAAACTGTAAAAAGAAAATCGAAGAAGAAGCAAAGAAAATGAAAGGAGACCAATGGAAAATGGTGCAGAAGATGGCCTCATCAATACAGCACAACAAACTGAGAGGGAAAGGGGCACAAGCGGGAACCATTGTGCCATCCACAGAGCTACAACCGGAAAGGGAAGTACCCCCCTAGAATAGACCTTCCCTCAAATTCCTTCACAGCTCTCAGCACACAGGAAGAAACCCTTATTACGGAAAGTGATGCAAAACAGCAAGCAAACCCCTCATTAATTGAGGAAAGAAATGCAGGGGCCTCCCCTGCCCAAAACAACTCCCTAGAAAGAGGCTCTTTGCCATCCTCTTATGTAGACATGATAAGAAAGAATCCTTCAAAATTGACAAGCTCATTGGAAGAGGAGGCATTTGAAAGGCCCTCAAAGCGGGCAGGGAGGAAATCCCACAAGGAAGCAAGAGAGGAAGAAGCGAAGAGGAAAAAAATGCAAGGAAGTCAGTCCACTCTAGAAATTTCCGTAAGTCGAAATACTAGAGCACAGCCACCAAAGGGAGGCCTCTCCTCCACTACCCCAAATAAATAATGCGTATAGTCTCTTGGAAGTGTAGAGGCTTGGGGAACCACATGAAGGTTGCAGCTGTTAAAGATCTCATGAAAATAGAAACCCCAAAGATCCTCATGCTCCAAGAGACAAAAATAGAAGGGGAAGCCCTTCTTGAGTTAAGCAGAATGAACTAGAAGACCAAAGCTGGGATGGTCGTAAGTGCAAGGGGAACCTCAAGAGGACTTGCCACAGTTTGGATGGAGGAATTGTTCCAGTTGGAGAATTCCTTCGAGACTCAACATTGGATTTACACCGAGCTTCCAAATAAAGCAAGTAAGCTCACTCTCACCCTGTTTAATCTTTATGTTCCTGTTCTTTACCTTGAGAAAAAAGAGTTTTGGCAAACACTTATCGATTTTGTAGACAACTATTCTCCCATGAACATTATAATAGCAAGAGATCTAAACATCGTTCTTGACCCAAAAGAAAAAAGAGGGGGTAACAATAGCAGAGATCCATTGCTACCCCTTGTGGAGGACATAATTTATCAATGGGATCTTCTTGATCTTAAACACAAGAAGGGGAGATACACTTGGACCAACAACATAACCGGGACAGCCCACATCTCAGCCAGGCTCGATATATTCCTAGTGCAAAGCACTCTTTTGATGGATAAGAGAATAGTATCAACAAGAATCCTACAAAGCTCACCTCAGACCATAAACCCATCTCTTACAACTGGATGAGGAAGAAAACATGGGGCCTATACCATTCTGCTTCAGCCCTTTGTGGATAGAGTGGGAAGGGTTTATGGAAGTCATTGACAAGGCTTGGTCTATCACGGTCACCAGGTAACCCAGTTATGTTTGGGAGAAAAAAATAAAAGCAACCAAAGCAGCTCTGAAAGAGTGGGTCAAAACACCTCCCAACACCTTCACCACACATAGAAAAGAAACTGTCCAACAGTTAGTATATTTACAGTTGGATATGGCGGGCAAAGACATAACCACACATGAATTGGAGAAAGAACAAGTAGCCCAACTTGCTTCTTTTAGCTCTTTCAGAAAAGAAGAAGAATTTTGGAGGATTAAGTCCCAAAGCCTATGGTTGAAAGCAGGTGACTCAAACACATCTTTCTTCCACAGGCAGTTTAGAGCACACCTCACCTAGAATCACATCTTAGAAATCACCTCAGCAGATGGGAAAGTCAACAAAGGTTTTGCCCAAGTTAAAGAAGTTGTTGAAACTCACTTTCAGCAGTTATACACAGAGGATGGAATAGGAGACGAGGAAATTTCCAATGATTTCCTCTCCCACATCCCTTCCTTGGTCAAGGAGGAGAATAACTCAAATCTTATGAAGCCCTTCACTGACGAAGAAATCAGTAATGTAATTTGGGACATGGAGCCTGACAGAGCCCCAAGCCCAGATGGTTTCTCAACACACTTCTACAAAGCTTGTTGGACAATCATCAAATTTGACCTACTAAGAATTGCAAAGGCTTTTCAGAAAAAGGCTAAAGTGGGAGGTAGCACCAAATCCACCTTTCTTGCCCTAATACCCAAAGAAGTGAATCTGGCTACCTTTGGCAGATTTATACCCATTTTGCTACGTAATGTATCTTACAAAATTATTGCTAAATTGCTCTCAAACAGAATTAAACCTCTGCTAAGTAAGCTCATTTCTCCCAGTCAAGGAGTGTTCGTAGTAGGAAGACATATTTTGGACAATGTGATACTTGTCCAAGAATCCATACATTCCAGTCATCAGAGGAAGGAGCAAGGGATGTTGATCAAGTTGGATATGACCAACGCCTTTGATCGGGTAAAAATTTCATTCCTTTACAAAGTTCTACTCTCCTTTGGATTCAGCCCAGCTTTTATGAACTTGATCTAGGCCTGCACTGACAAACCATGGATCGCTCCGCTGGTTAATGGCCGACCTACCTCTTATTTCCAAGCTTCAAGGGGGATAAGGAAAGGATGCTCTCTATCTCCTTTTCTGTACATAATAATGGCAGACACATTGAGCAGGAAATTGATAGCGGAAAGAAACAAAGCTACTCTCTCTGGCATCCGACCGACGACTAGATTAGAACCAATCAACCATGCGTTGTTCGCAGATGATTCTCTTCTGTTGGGAGGAGCTTCCACACGAATAGCAAAGGAATTTAATGGGACCCTGCATAACATTTGTATCATTTCAAGAGCGCTTATTAATAAAATAAAAAGTGTAGTGTACAGTTGGAACGTAGAGGAGCAAACCACACTCCGAATTTCTAGAATTCTGGACTTTCCGAGCTATGCCTCCTGGGAAAAAATTCAATACCTAGGACTGCCTTTAACTCTGGGGGCTAATTGAGCCTCACTCTGGACTAAAGCCATAAACAAGATCAAAACCAAGATAGGTACTTGGGGTGGGCAGTGGCTTAACCACGCTGGCAAGCTAATCCTCATAAAGTTTGTCCTTTCCTCTCTCCCTATCTATCAAGCCTCCTTCCTCCTGGCACCAAAGACAATCACAGATCAGATTTCACAGCTGATCAGAAACTTCCTAGGGCAGGGAGGCAAAGGAAATGAGAAGAGATTTCACTTAGTAAGTTGGGACAAAGTGAAAAGGCCAAAGCTGGAAGGAGGTCTTCAGATTAGAGACGTTAGCCTGGCTAACATTTCCTTAGGTGGAAAAATCCTTTGGCAGCTCTACTCCAATAAACACCACCCAGTCAACCAACTACTCTAGAATAAATACTTCAAAGGAGCCTCATTGAGAAACCTCCAAGTGGACAGGGTTCTCCAATGCACGCCACTTTGGAACCTCTGCAGAAAATGGCTTGCCACCTTCCAAAACCAGCTTTACAGGGTGCCTGGAAATGGAGCAAATATTATGATATGGCAAGATAAAATCATGGGAAATTCCCCCCTTGAACTCACAGTGGAGTTAGTTGATCTTTGTGATTGGCCCTCACAACATGGATTGCACAGTCTAGCTGACATTTTTGCTTGGAACAACCAAGGGAACTGGGAAGACTGGGTCTTCCCCAACCTGCCAACACATCTACTTCACCAAAAGCACCTTCTCTTAGATAAGATGAAGGGCTCAGCACTAGTTAACCTACATACATCAGATCTCTAGATATGGGTGAAGATAGGGGTCTACACCCATGCGCTTGGCTTTGCAGCCTTGCAATCCACAAAAAATCAAGTTCTCAACCCTCCCATCTGGCAGCGCACATGGGACATATACGGTATACCCAAGGTGAATTTTTTCACTTGGTTACTTACCCACAGGAAAGTGTTGACAGGTGAAAATCTTGCCCACAGAGGCATTATAGGGCTACATTGGTGCACTTTGTGTAGATCGGCATCCAAAAACTTGGATCGCCTCTTTATAAGTTGTGCCTCTACACAATCAGTATGGGCTTTCATCCTACATAGTCTCGATGCACCCACCCCTCTCCAGTGTACAGTCGTGGAACTCTTCTCCACCTGGACTGTTAGGTACCCTAGGGCTCTCAGTGCACAATCCCTGTGGAATTGGATTTGGCACTCCATTCCCAAGTTCATTTGCTGGAATCTCTGGCTCACCCGAAATAACTGGATATTCAACAATGTAACGTCCTCTCCCTTGTATGTGGTAGCCAGAGCTAAGGTGTCCTTGATGGAAGCTCTAGGGAACTATCCCACCAAGTTCGATAATACCCTCATAACTGAAGAATGAAGCTACCTGGGAACCCTTCTCGTTCGGGTTAGCAAGAAAGTTCTTGCTCGCCCCACATTCAATTATGCTTAGCGCATCAGAACACCAGATGCAGAGTTCCAAACCAGGTGGAGGAAGTAGGGAAAGGCAACCATTTTCTTCGATGGCACCTCTAAAGGAAATCCATGGATCTCTGGTGCAGGTGGAGTGGTCTACTCTCAGGACAGCTCCCGTATTGATAGCTATAGTTGGGGCCTAGGACAGAGCACAAACAATCAGGCTGAAATTCTCAGGCTTCTTAAAGGCTATCAGATTGCGCAGGACCATGGACACACAACTCTTCAGGTCTTCAGGGACTTAGAGCTCTTAATAAAGACATTAAACTCAGAAGTGCACCTTAGCAATCCGGCTCTCAACAATACTCTCCAGAGGTTGTGGGGCCTGCTGGGTTTTTTCACCTCTTCCTCCTTCTTTCACATTCTTTGCAGCTCAAATAAGGAGGTAGATAAAAAATTCAACGAGGGATGTTGTCTAACCCAAGGGTTTCTCAAAAAAAACTCAGATGAGCTCGTGTGAATCGGAATTCCCTAGATCAACAGAGCTGCGCCAAGCAAAATATGCCCAAGCAACCGTTGGATCTCAGTGATCAACAATCCAGATTCAGCAACAGATGAACCTAATAGAACTATCGGAACCGACTGATGGAGCAGATCAAGGGTCATCTCTCATGAAAGAGCGCAAAAGTTAACGCAACGAAAAGTTGGTTTTTTAACTTCAAGTGGTTTTTCGAGCAACATTAGTAGTGGTAAGTGGTATCGGGAGCTTGGATTTGATTCTACTAAGTGGAGGACACGTAGCAGCGGTGGTGTGTGGGAATCGCCTTATCGGGTGGTTAACCCATAGGTGTGTTATCAACCAGGAACAAAAGAGAATCGTCAGATCTAACAAGTGTAGATCAATGGTAGTGGTTCAATATGCAAGTTGGCCGATTGGGGATCGTGTTTTGGTAGCATCATGAGCTTTTGCAAAGGGGCGATGGGTGCGGACCTGATGTGGTTATGTGCGCGAGCCTAAAAAGATTGAAGTCCGACAACTCAATTATCGGAGGCGAAGGAGGAGTGTTGTAAAGTGAGCCACGAAGGTGCCAATTCTCGATTGCGATTAAAGTGGAACCTCGAAATGTGTGTCAAGAACGTACTAAGGTGGAAAGGAATTTTTGGCAGACATTTCCTTTATAATGGTTTATAAGGAATAAGTGCTGACAGAAGGCTTTATGTGTTATTGAAATACATCCAATTTTAAAAAGCCCCGATAAGTATTTAGGGGCCTTAACCATCGGGGGTTGATCGTCTTTGTTCCAACACCACCGATAGCTCTCCTCCAATGCAATTGCTCGGGGATCGCAATTCACACCCTTTTGTGCCTTAAGGCGCCACTTTGTAAACTTTAATCGCCGATGCGAAGTTCTTTCAAGTCTCAAAACTTTGAAGGAAAGTTTGATAGGCGTAGAAAGGTTTATTGAACTTAATTCTCCTTCTAATGTCAGTTGATTAGGCTACAGCCCAACTGTTGATCTATAAATATATTAACCATTCTAGTTAAAAAAAAATAACAATATTAAGTCTATAAAATTAATGTTTATCGACATTTTTCAACCTCATTTACTAAAGTGGTTGTGCATGTGATTGATATATGCCTATCAACATATATCAACCACATTTATTTAAATAAACATGGTTGTTCCAATTTATAATGTTAAGGGTGTTATGTCGGCTTAATTAAAAGAGAGGTAAATCAAAAAAGAAAGTACATTAAAAATTAGAAAATGTAAAAATATTTAATGTAATTAATGTAATAATAATTAAAAAAAAAAAAAAAAAAAAAATTAAAGGTGTAGAACAAATTCGATTATAATTAAGAGAATGGAATGTAAATAATAATTAAAAAGTGAAATAATACTATAGTTAGAATAATAATAATTGAATATTATAATATGATTATACAAATTATTATAATAGCTAATGCAATTACTTTTTTTGATTTACTTCTCTTTTAATTAAGCTGACATAACAACCTTAATAGTATAAATTAATTAATTACTATTTATTTACATATTTAATTAGCTAAATTAATCTAACCTTCTTTTGTGAATCTCCTGGTGATGGGATATGATACTTACGCTAAAACTTCGAATTTAAAAAAAAAAAACCACGCAGGACTCTAAACTCTCTTCAAGATAAAATGTTCTAGAATTCTAGTACATTTGAATTGAATGAAAAGTATATAAGATACTAAAGGTGAAAAGAGTCTCAAACGGGATATTCTTTTATCCCATAGCCAAAGGTCCATTGGTTTACAGTTGTTTTAAATTCCATATTAAGATTTCCAACCTCCATGTATCCTTTCATCAATTCTTGTAACATACCCATCTTCACACCAAGCCAGATTAGCTCAATTTTTTTCTTTAATAACATAAAAAAGAATATACTATGTTACTAGTTGTAATGTACCCAAAACACAGCCTTAAGAACCCATGCCCTTGAATATATTTACATTCTCTAATACAATTTACATGATTCAAGGAGCGTACAGTGGAAAATAAAATCATGCAAACTATCAAGAAACATATACTCATTAAATGAGAAACACATATACCACACAATGTATAGCACTAACAAATATACACAGAATAAGCAATATGAAAAAATAAACATATCATGAATAAGAGAACAATTATCTTTATCTAATAAGAAGATCGTTTGGCTACAAACATCAAACATTCCACCCAACTATAGACACTTTTGCTCCAAATCTCTTAACACCTAATCACTCTCGAGTTGAGGCTATGAATCCACAAGGACAAGTTATTAGGCCAACTCTACTCTCACACAAATAGTCAAACTCTCATGTTTTCATAGCCTATTCAATCACATAGATTTCCCATATTGTCATGGACTACTCAATTACACAATAAACCTAAGTCTTCATAGTTTACTCAACTAGTCACACAACAATCTTAACTTACCAATTCTCTTTCCCCTTCAACTTGTATAACCCAAGGAAAGGAACACATTTCTCTGCAATGAAGTCCCTTAGTCAATTATAATTCCCTCTAAGGCTTTGGTGCTTCTAGTCAAGAAATATCAATGCTAGAAGCTCTAGAGATTCTTTATTGTGGAAAGTTTCTACAACATGCCAATTTAACTATTCATGCAAGTATCTTCACATGTTGATATAATAATGTAGTGTTAAAAAACAAACAACTAGAAATGACTCTTTGCAATAGAAATGTTTTCTTCTCCCTTTAGAAGCAAGAACAAGGATGAATGAGAAAGAAAATAAAAGGAAGAATCCATGTCCAACCAACCTTCCAAAAACATGGTTAATGTATGAATGTTCACAATGTGTCATGTGGATTCCCCAAAGAAGCTCATATAACTCCTTTTATCAACTAATTTAAATATGGTTTAAATAGAATATTAATTTTGGTTTATCCTTTCTAACTGTGCCTTCTCTCATGGAATCATATACCAACTATAACTCTTGTATTTTTCTAGTGATGTATTTTAATTATTATTATTCAAAAACTATTACATGCCTTCATCGTGTAGAAACATACATTATTAATTTTTCAGGATCAAAAGTGTGGTATTAAAATTATTTAATTTCAATTAAGGTTGTGATGAAGATTACTTTTAAGCCTATTAGAATGAAATAACTTCCCCCAACTTGTTGTCATACACAAAATTAATATAAATGATATTTTTGTATTTAATTATCATAACATTCATTTTGCATAAAACTTTGTTCACATAACAATCAAAATATAATGCACAAAACTAAAGTATGCAAGTTGATATTTGATTTTTTCTTGCAATTCTGAAATCAATGCACAACAAAGCTACAATTCAGAAAATCTAACACAGGGAGAGAAAACATGGTTGAGTTTGTGGGCCCTTACTAATTAGTGCATGTTTCACTAAATAAACCCTAAGTTATTCTTATATTCAAAACAAAGACATGTGAAATAACACCAACAATAGTCTTTCCATTACTTGGTTCAGAGATTACATTACATCAAATAAGCAAAGAAGTATCCCAACGATCCGGTGTGATCGTTTTACAATATAAACTCATAGAATAGACTGCAGTTAACCGGGTTTGAAGACCATGGTGTAACATGGAATAACATAATGTTCATAAAACATTATGAACATAATGTAACATGGCATGGATATTTTAGATTACATGGCATGGATTTTTTAGATTACATGGCATAACATAATGTTCATAAAACTTATTGCTACATAACTAAACTAAGGAATGATCCAGCAGTTCAACCATCCCTGTGCAAATTTGGAATGGTAAGGATCTGGAATGATTTAATTAAACTCAAACTAGGTGAATTTAGTATGAAGTCTTGTGATCTCATCAACCTTTTTCCTTGTTTTACTTGTGTGAAAACTAGTTGACCATTGCTTTAATTTCCATCTTATGCTTCCATGGATGACCATGGGTTCGATATGGCAGATGAGGGAGCTTCCTAAGGATGTTGTGAAAAGAACCCTTGTGCTCTTTTCCACCCTAAAAGTGTGTTCCTAGGATAACCATGGAGTTTGGTTATAGGAATTTTAACGAGTTATCAAACTTGTCTCCATCAACATTCATTATCGGAAACAATATAAATTAATTCATTTTAATGCATTCAAAAATATAGGAAATTAATGATCAACAATGTTTTCTTTCCTCTTAACCCTTGTTGCATGATTTTCCTTTAATAAAGACAAGGAAAGGGTATATTATGAAAAAAATGGGGGTTTATGGAGGGTATAAGGAATTCAATTAATAGAAAATACAACATCAATTCAGGGCCCCAATACCTCCCCCGGGCCTGATATTTTTTTTGTCCTCACATAAAACAATGTACTACTACGACCAAATCAACACTACACTTCCTTTAGCAAAAATAATCAAAATTCTAATAATTTTATAGCTTCACTAATTACCAATGTTGATATTCACACTGGTCCCACCTTTCTTCTATGTTGCTTGTACTTCCTTCTACAAAGATTTGTTCAATATCTATATGTAAAAAATTTCCTCTACCTTTTCCTAGCCATCCTAAGGAACTTCTTATTTTCTTATAATAACTTAGCAACTTCTTCACGCAGTTCTTCATTATTTCTCTTTAAATGGCATTCTCATTTTTAACATATCAATCAAAGACTTTAAATTCTTCTATTTTAATCCTCAATTTCTCAATTTTCTTATTTTTCTTCCTCGTCTCCTCAGTCGAAATCCTTCCAAGTACAATAAAAGACATGGGGGGTTTTATAGGCTCACAAAAATCAATGGCATGCTCAAAATTATCTTGTGTCGAGGGACCAGTAAAATCATGGTAATTTGGAACCTTTGTTGCTAAAGACTTCATTCTTAGATTTTTAATTGAAGAGGTGATTAACCCCTTTCTTTTAACATACATAGTAGTCATGTGGCTAGAAGAGAAGGATTTACATGGGTATAATGGCTCGTTAGAAAAAATAGGATAAGGTGATACATAGGGCTCACCAAAAAGTAGAGGATTTGGTTCATTAGGAGATCTAGTGAGTGTGATACATGGTGCATGAGAAGGTGAGGGAACTTGTTCAAGAAATTTCCTCCTTGTCATGCCTCTGGTTACCCTCCTTGATGCAGTAAAGGCCACTCATTCAATTTCCTAGCCTTCTTGGGATCTTGCTTGTGGGGTTAAAATATTCATCCTCCTTAGCACTACCCTTCCCACCATTATCAATGTCACCATCCTCAGACTTATCTTTACATTTTTCACAAATTTCTTCTGATACCCTTTCAATAAACCCTTTTGGTTCCACCTATGGCACTTGAAGGGGATTGCCAAATTAATTTCTAGTTACAAAGGAATCCCAATTTTCCTCCATTTTCCTTAATTCATCCATAATTAAAATCTTAATGAGGTCGTGGCAATAAAGGCTATGATTGGCATCCCTATGCTTTTTGTTGCACACCCTTTTCCATACATCACAAGCTCTTATAAAGAAAATAGGGAAAATTGATACAACCACTAACTTCAAAATGTAGAAGTAAACAAATATGAAAAGGGAAGATAACGGCATACTTTCCCTCACACGTCACAAACTTTTGGAGGACAAAGAGTAAATTACTCATTTCTCCACAATGTAAGAGTGTAGTACTCCTTGTTTCTAGTCTAGCTAAGCTCCAAAGTATTAAGGAATCAAATCCAAGCTCCCTTCTCCACCTATTTATTTTTGAACCAATGATCACCCTATTGAGGTATCCCCATGGTTTGAGCCACTAAGTCCTCTATCATAGCCATTACCAAATCACCAATTCAATCTATATTACCATCACATCCCTGAGTGAATTCCATCGCTATGACATCATCATACCCTTGAACTTTTTTGAGAAATGAAAGCCACCCTATGGCTCGAAGAATTGGCTTGATAGCATTATACTCAAGGAATCCTTATAGGGCCATCAATAACCAAGGTTCCTGCCTCACCATTCCAATCTTCCCCTTTCTATGTATATTCAATGTCAAGGACCCTATCTCTCTGTAATCTTGCTATCTATTGGGGTTATGGATATGAAAGGGATATTCTTTAAATGGAGGGTAGAGTCATGGATCAAATGGTAGAAATAGGGATGATTGGATTAAGATACCACAAAACTAATAGGCATGGACATAGGCCTCATCGATCAATAATATTCTTTTCTTAGTGGAGTAGTGGGGGGGCATCATGACACCAAAGCAATGCGTAAGGAATGCACAGAGAAAAACCAATTTTTTAAATGCATACAAGATTATGATTGCAATGTTATATATATAGGTGTGTGTTTTGAATTGATTAAAGGAATTTTAAAAACAAGTTGCTCACCTTGTGTTGGTCATTATACTACAATGTCCTTGTCACATCATTTTAAAACAAACCTTGGTGGAAGCGATTACTGAATCTATGAACCCAAAAAAATATATTGCTGACTTGAACTTGACTGCTTGGAATTTGAATCATTTGATTGCTTGATAAAAATCCTGAGAGATGTGAAAATATAAGGAGGTTGGAGGTGTTTATCAACTCCAAATCCTTACTTATAACCTTCTATTGAACTTGGATTTGCAAAATAATCTTCTTAAAAACAAAACATAGATAGTCCTATAACCAATAGTTATCTTATAACAGTGGTCATGTGGTTGAATGAAAACCTAAATATTCATAAAATTATCCAAGGCTAATTTTCTTGTCTCAAGGGTTATGCAATTTGATATTTTAAAGAGTCCGTTAATTGTCAGTGTTAAGAAAACTAGAAAATTCTGAGAGAGATAAATAAGAAAATCTTCATACTTTGGTTTATTGGTGTTGATGAAAATACTAGTGTTGATGATGATATTCATGTTGCCACTGATGATGATGTCGATACCGATACTAATAATATGTCGATGTTGATAAGGATATCAATTATTATTATGATCTTGATGTTGATACAAGTCCAAAAATAGTTGCAGCATAGGTTTTTGTCAATTGTGGTGGAAATATTGGCAAAGTAGTTGTATTAGGAAATATTTTCATGGATTTGGTTTGATGTTGATCAATTACTATTAAGAAAAGTCACTCATAGAAAATCTATCCCTTTTTTAAACAAACCATTTGCGTCTCTAATAGTTAACAAACCCCCTTTTATTAAGAAGAAGAAATGGAAGAGATTCTAGGAACATTTGCCTGCCAATCACTTGGTTTTCAAATAGAATCCCTCTTCAATTGCACCAAAGAATTGGTTTTCGCAATTGAACTTATTTATTTCTTTAATCCTTTTCTCTTTCTTTTTCCTTTTTTTTCTTTATATATATGCATATGTATATAAAGGAATAGAAACAAGTTATTATTTTGTAGCTGGTTGGGAATTCCCCTTGTTTAGCACTCTCAATCCAAATTGTTGCAAAATTCATTGAATAAATTCTTCAATCCTATAGGTCTTCACTTGAAATTAAATTGGAAAAAGAACGTGTTTTCCATACAACATCTCATGTGGAGTATGTATGTTTGTGTGCCTCCATTTATTCCTATAGGCCCAAAGGTCTTGAGAAGGTTGATTTCCCAATCCTTATGATGCAACTACATTGTTTTGATCAAAATGGCTTCTAGGAATTTGTTGATTGATTCCACCTTCCCATTAGCATGTGGATGGTAAGGTGAATAATTTTGATGCAATTTTTTATATTGTTGTGTGATGGTCTACACAAGCTTCGAAATGAACTACACTCCTTGATCTATTTCAATCTCCCTTGGGACACCAAAAACAAGTGAAATTATCCTCAAATTAAAAATCAACAACTACTTGTTCAATATCATGAAAAAGAGAGTTAGTCTCTACCTACTTAGTTACATTATCTGCACCAACCAAGATACGAGTTTTACTTTTACATTTTGCGGTGATACATTCCACAAAATCAAGTGACCATTTTTCAAATGGATCAATAAGTACTTCAGTTTGAAAATGCATTTCATCGGACTGTACTTGGTGGACCATTTGTTGACAACTATCATACTTTCAGACATACTCCTTATCATGCCAAAAGAGGGTAGGCCAATAGTATCATGAATGAAGGACTTTGTAGGATGTCCTTTTGTTAGCGAAATACCCCTTGCATGGCCCATTATGGGAGGCTCTAAATATATCAAATATATCATCTTCTCGTACATATTTTATGATGATCAATTCAATCCTGGAATGTAAGTGATCTCCTCCAATCCAAGAATAGGAGGCACTGAGTCTAATAATATTTTGTTTCTCCCTGGAAGAGATATGTTGTGGTAGCTTACTTATGGCTAAAAAATTGGTTATATTTTCAATCCATGGAGAGTTAGCAGACATTGAAAACAAATGTTCATTAAGAAAATTGACATCTACATAAGTTACTTGTCCTTCATTATGAATTTTAGAAAGGAAATATGCTACAATATTTGCCTTGCCAGGTTTATCTAGAATAGTAATATTAAACTCCTATAGTAACAATAGCCACCTAGTCACCCTACCATTGGTTATAGAATTCTTTTCATTAATTATTTAATGGTGAAGTGATATATATGAATAAATACCTCATATCCAGTGATGTAATGTCTAAAATTATTGATCACATAAACTACTGCTAAGAGTTCTTTTTTGGTAACTATGTAGATTAATTCAATAGGTGTCAATTTTTTACTAATGAAGTAAATGGAATAAGATCATTGATCCTCCTATTATCCTAGAACTACCCCAATGGTTGTGTCTAGGGCATATATGGAAATATGGAAAGGAAGGGAGCAATTTGGTCCCCTTAATACAGGTGCCTTGCTCAGCCTATCTTTGAGCAATTTGTAAGCATTTTTACAATTATTGTCCTTAGTAGGATAAATTAACATATTTGGCAAGTAATTTATATAAGGGAGCAAATATCTTAGAAAAATGTTCTATGAATATCCTATAATAACTAGCTTGACCTGAAAGACTTCTTACCCCTTTTTGGGATTTTGGTACTGGAAGTTGTAGGATAACTTTTATGATCAACTTGTATCCATGTATCATAAATGAGATGGCCAAGAATGATCCCTGTAGTTTGCATTATATGACATTTAATATTACTTAGGGAAACATTATATTCTTGAAATCTAATTAAAACAATTTCTAAATTTTGTAAGGCTTTCAACACATTCTTGAGTAAGATTAGAAAAATTGCTAAAATTGCTCTCTGAAAAGTAGTTGGAGCATTACAAACGCTGAAGGGTAATACTCTATAGGACTATGTCCCCACAAACATGTAAAAGTGTTTTTATCTTGATCTTATATTGCTATATGTATTTAGTTGTACCCTTTGAACCCATCTAGAAAGGATAATTGTTTCTTACTAGCCAATATGTCCAAAAAGTTATCAATAAAGGGGGGAGAAAAGTAGTCCTTAAGGGTGGCCTTATTAAGTTCTCTATAACACAAACTCACCAATGTCTAGTTTTTTAGGGACTATCATGAGGGGAGAGACCTACTCGTTATCTAAAATTTGATAAATGAAATTGGCATCTAAGAGTTTCTACAATTCTTCCTTGACAACTTCTCTAAGGACTAATTTCATTAATCTCTAGGGATCCTTAATAGGTTAGACACCCTCCCGAATTTAAATATGGCACATGCAATTTTAAGACGAAATGCCCTTCGTGTCCTGATAGCTCCAAGTAAAGGTATTGGTATGCTTTTGCAACGTTCTAACTACATGTTCTTGTTGAGATGCATATGATTGATAAGTTATATACTAATATTTTCTTGAAATAATTTCAACAAGAGTGGTGTCAGATCCTAGTAAATATATAGCTAATATAGAATTTTGTAGTAATGACAGGGTACTTGGGTTACAAATTTCTTGAAATTATGGGCTAAAAATATGATCAAGTGGATACGGATTTTGTAAAGAGTCTAGATTGACAAGAAAGTCATGAACCAGACTACCTTCTCTTTATCACTATTATTATTATCAAGCCATAAGGTTTCTTAAAGTTCCTAAAAGTATTTGGTAGGGGGTATAGAGTCACTTTCTTTGTTGATTCCCCATAATGAGCGTATCTTTGGAGAAACAAACAATGCAAGCATCAAAGGAAGCTAGCCATCATCGTCCTAAGATTAAGGAATATCCTCCTTAATGGTTTTTGTGTTACAAGACCATAAATTTTGCAAGATACTCCCAAGAATCTAATGAGACTATTACATCATCCAATACACCTTCAAGCTTCATTTTTCACTCGTTAACTAATTCCAAAATTGTAGGTGTAGGACAAAGGTTAGATAATTGTAAGTGCTCCATGGTTTGTTTTGTCATTACATTCATTTCACCCCCTAGATCTAGGAAAACATTTAGAACAAGGGTGTTTTTAATGTGTATTGAAACAATGTGATTGCCAAGATCCATATATTTTTCTAAAAAGGCTTGTCTGAACATTAAATCAGTTCTTTTCCCAATATACTAAATGGTTTGTGGCTCTATCTTCTTCCTACTTGGTTTCTTGAGGTGAATCTCCCTATTAGTTTTAGCAAATCAAGATATCCTTAATAGCTTGTAAAAATGGGACTTCAATACAAATGTTTCTTAATTTTGAAACTAGGTCAAATTTAGGGCCCTCAATAGGCTTTTCTAAGATTAGACATTTTGGATAGGGAGGCACACTATATGATGTTGAAGATTCTAAATGATGAGAAGTTTGTTTTATTATTGAATCCTTATTTTTTTGATTGGGAGTTTCCTCCCTTGATTCTTCCTCAATGATGATAGGGGATTCTTTATTTTTATTAAGAACCTTTCCTAACCTCTGCTTGATATATTGCAATCCAACTAGTGTGATCGAATATGCGGGAAAGGGAGGAAATTCAACATTAAAAGCATGTTGATTTGTCTTGTTATTATTGGGTTAGTGATCAACTGAGCATTAGAGAATTTCATCCTAAAAGTGGCCTCCTAAGGGAAAATAATAAAATAAAAGTTATGAATTTTGGACATAAGATAAGAAAGCTACTTTTTTATTGTATTTTTTACTTATCTCCTTATAGGTTTACTCAAATTTCAATTGTATACACTCGTTTGTTGCATAATTAAATTCCACATCCAACGAGTACCCATTATGCATACTTATGAGAAGATCTACATTGATAAAAAAAAAAAAATAGATATATTAAAAATATGTGTTGAATGTGGATCTTCTTAGAAGTATGCATATGAGTACTCGTTGGATGTGGAATTTAATTTTGCATCCAACAAGTGTATACACAAGAAATTTGAGTAAACCTATAAGGAGATAAGCAAAAAATACAATTAAAAAAACAAAAGTCGTTTTCTTCTTTTCAATGCAAAATATTTACATGTACCTTTTTAAATTTAAAGGATTTTGTTTAGTTTACATATTATGACATGGAAATTGCATGAAAATTTCATGGGCACTTTTGGGCTAAAATTTCCTCTAATGCAAGTAACTATGTGAGCCATCGAGGATGGGAAGATGGTGGTTGTGGTAATTGCAGTTGATGTGGGGGTGAAGTTAGTGAGGTTATTGACTTTGAGGGTATGTTGGACATGACTATTGGAGTGGTGTTGGTTGTTGTGGTGATAAGGGATAGGAAAAAACAAACATATTACTATAATGAGGCCTTCTCCATCCTTGTTGTTGCTGATGGTTTTGGATTTTTTGTGGAACATATGCCTACCAAGGCATAGGAGGATTCATAAAATAAGATGGATATTGTTGTCCAGAATAAAATTGAGAAGGTTGAGATGTATGATCTGAAGTTATACCTGAAGGTCATGTTTTCTAAAGTTTCTTTGGTTCTAGTGCATTCACTTGTCGTATTGCCTAATTTTCTCGTTGATAAATGGCCCTGAGACAACGTAGAGATAAACAACTTCCCATTGTATGGTCACCTACATAGATAACACATACATTAATAACATCCAAAGGGAATTATCGCAAAGAGTGCTTATGTCTACACTTAAGACAAAATATAGAAAGTGTTGTTATTTCCTCTTCTTGTTTCTTCTTAAATTGTAAAGTATCTAATTGTATATTGATATTTTCAAGCAAATCACTTTTAAAAGTTTCCAATAAATGTCCCAACTCAAGTTTAGTCACACCACTTGATTTTGATTTGGTATTTTTAGGGAAAGAACCCATAATCCCACTACCATATATTGCTTGTCTATGAGGATATTTCCTACATAGGTCACAAATATTGTTAAAAAGGATGTCAGAAAATCCCTCAAAATGCTTTTCTTAGGCTTTTCCACTTTTGGTAATTACTAACTTTGATACGTGACAATATAAAAATCCTCACACAATGGAGGAATCCATCGATGGATATGCTTGATGTAAATGCCTATTACAAGTCTCTATAACACATGTTACGATCTCTTCCTAACATTTATCAACTTAGCTATCAAGCAACTCATAGCAAGTAACAGAGTATTTAGACAGTGACCAGCTTATTAATCAATAGAAAAAGTGAAAGATTCTAACTTGGGTGATCACTAGGAATTGACAAAGGGCCCCTTCATTTATATCCTATAGTATTTCACACTCGAGTGGTTTCTTATAGGCATGAAATATTACAATGCATTTATACTCCTTCAATGAACTCTTTTGGTTCTATAAAACATCAATCCAATCTAAAACCAAATGCAAAATTAAACCTACTTTATGAAACACACACAATACTATCATCAATTATTCATTCAAACACAATTGTTTAACTTAGTTATGAGGATAAATATCACAATTATATTCTTAGTCTACAAGAGACTATTATTGTCTACACACACGAATAAAACCATGTTCACATATCAATCAAAATATAATGGGTAAAACTAAAGTATACATATATTCGAACTGTATCTATGAATCTCACATCAACACACAATACATCCTCATTTTAAAGAATCTAACACACAAAGAGGCAATAAGGTTGATTTGGTGGGCCCTTTCCAACCAACACATGTTGCTCTAAAGAAATCCTAAGTTACTCTTAGATTCAAAATAAAGACCTATGAAATAACATCAACAACAATCTTTCCATTTCTCAGTTCACAAATTACATTACATAAAAAAAGTGAAGAAGTGTCCAACAATTTGGTGTGATCATTTTACAATATAAACTTAGAGAATAGACCACAACTAACAATGTTCAAAGATACTAGTGTTTCTTTTATAGATTATAGGGCATAACATTAATGTTCATAAAGCTTATTGCTAGAGAACTAAACTAATGAATGATCCAACATTTCAACCATTAATGTGCAAATTTGGAACAATAAGGGTATGAAATGATGCGATCACGCTCAAACTAGGTGAACTTGGTATGCAAGCCCACAATCTTAGTTTCCCTTTTCCATGTTTCACTTGTGCACCAAAATTAATTGATCATCAGTTTAATTTACAACTTATTCTACCATGGATGATTATTATCTCGATCTAGCGAATAAGGGAGGCTCTCGAGGATGTTTTGAAAAGAACCCATGTGCTATTTCACATCCTGAAAGTGCATACCTAAGTCAACCATGAAATGTGGTTGTAGGAACTTGAATGGGTTACCGGACCTATCTTCATTAACCTTCATTAGTGGCAACAATATTAATTAATCCCTTCCAATGCATTCAAAACTATGGGTAATTAATTATTAACAACATTTTATTACCTCTTAACCCTTGTTGCATGATTTTCCTTTAATATACATAAGGAAAGGATATATTATGGCAAAAATGGGGGTTTATGGAGGGAAGTCAACTAATAATAGGGACAACATCAATTTAGGCCTTGCTTCTTTCAAATAATATTTATATTACTTATAATATAAATAATATAATAGATAAAACAATTAACCTTTAATTCAATTATTTATTTTTCTAATAAATAACTCATAAAAATATTAATGTTTTTTTTAACAACAATGAGCACTTGATATATAAATGCTACGTCGGTTGCAGCAAAATACTCGGGTGAATTACATTTGAATTTTCCCTTGGGATTGTACTTTTCCTCTTTCATCATGATTTACAAAGCCCACATGCTCATGACCATTACAAAAAAATTTAAGTGACGTAGTACTCTTATTTAGCCTATTGGTATATATTCTAAAAAATTGAGATAGAAAATGATACAGAAGAAACCAGACATAGGAAGGAGTAGTTAGTCAATAGCGTCGGTCGAGTAGTACAGGTCAATGCCCGAATTTTGGACTTCATAATTGCTTTGTTCTTCCTGGGGAGACATCATCTTTGACACCCGCAGTTGAATGTCTTCAATCATGGTTCTCAGTGCATCTACCTCAAACTCAAGCATGTCGACCCGTTTCGCTTTCACATAAATTTCTTCCCAATTTTCATATATCATTGTGCTTTGTCGATGCACTAGGTCCTTAATGTCATAAAGCTACACTTTAATCTTGGCAAATTATTTTGCATGCTATAGGCATAACAGCGGAGTTGGGGGAGGTAGAGTACTCTGAAGACGACACGAGGCATGACATTGACCTTCCTTCCCGAATACCCTACTAGAGCGAAGGCATTTTAAACCACAAGAACTTCAATCCATCTTCAAAATGACAAGATAGGGCCGAGTATGCTAGAGAATTTCCTCCCAAGGTGATATTTCCAGAGCCGACTTGAGAAAATTGGAAGGTGGTTGAAAAGGGAGGGTGCAAGTTCAGTCGCAAGGATAGACTAAGAACTCGCACACCAAAACCTCAACTGAATTGACAACACTCAACAAGCAGAACCTCGACAAACCAGGGGTGGAAAAAGCCAATAGGAGGAGGGGGGCTGGGAATTCATCTTAGATTTATGATTGCAGCCCTGCAGAAACCAACCCGAGCCACCAGGATCCCAATACGATTTCATCACTGCTCGTTGAGGAGAGAGCTCAACCATGATTTACATACATAAGAACAAGAGGATGGGCAGTCAATCCAGGGCCATGGGGAGTAAATGTTGGACACAGTGAGAGAGGTTTCACATGGAAAACAACCTCAAGAACCTACAACAAACCTTAGAGAATGAATTCGACATGAGAATTATCACGCTTAGCTGCATATTTAGGTATAACGTCATCACATGGAGGGGGAGGAGGTGGTTGGGTGGCAGGGGAAGGAGGAGAGGTGGCATCAAACGTTCATACGAGGAAGGACAAATATTCAAGACGTTGACGAGTGGGGTGATCCAGATTTAAACAGGAACGCAAAAAATTACAAAGATAACCATAAACACAAAAATGCAATGGAAATAATACTTCATTTCATTAATGTAAAATACTGAGATATGCTTACAAACAGAAAATGGAAATAAACAGTTAGGGCGATGGTAGCTTATCTCTGAGAAGATATGTGGTGGCTACATGCCTCTGAACTGTGTTATAATGAGGCTCAAAGGCCTATTTATTATTGAGAAACAATGGAAAACCCTAAACATCCAAAAACCTAACCCTAGAAGATGAAATTCCAAACTGTGGGCCCCGTTTGGGTAAATTGGTACATCAACTTCTCGGGGTCGTAACTTTGGCATACGATCTCCATTTGACACGTACAATATCTCGTTAGAAAGATCTATCCGAGAAATACAACTTTGGGAAGACTAGCATAAATCTGTGGACTCGTGTTGCTCCCAGGGTTCCCAAAAAATGTCGTTTGGGGCCTCAAAACGACTCCGGAAGTTTAGGACCCAAAAAACTGCTAAAAATAGTAATCTGTGCTACAATTAAGGAAACTGAAAAGCTAAAAGAAACAATGGTGGGGGTCCAAGTGGACTTGGCAGGTGGCCACCAATATCCACCTAGATCATTCCTCCACCCTTAGGAAGTAATGGTCCCCATTGCGTTAATTTCCTCCATGAGATGAGGAAACTTCTGTTGAACTTGGTCCCTAGTGAGCCACTTGCCCTGGTGAAGGAGTTTGCTTGCTTTGACAACTTGATACAGTTTGATGTTCTACTAGCGAGTGTGCTTGATCTCTATGTCCATGATCCAATCAATTGCAGCTTGTTCCATGAAATCTAGATTTAACTCTGTGGGTGTGAGCTATTATGCAATGTCGGATGTATCTAGTAATGGTGGAAAGTATGGCCGAAGGCAGTCCACATTGAACACTAGGTGCAGGCCAAGGAATGGGGGAATGCTGAGCTCAAATGCATTATCTCCCATAGCCTTGGTAATGGTGTAAGGGCCATATCAAAGTGGTCTGAGTTTCCAATAGGCTCTGGTAAGGCATTCCTTTTGCAAATGCAACCAGACTTCGTCACCCACCTGAAACTTGTGTGGCACCTCATGTTGATCATGTCGCTACTTGTACTTGACATTTGATTTCT
>APFE031723140.1:19703-98860 GCA_000404065.3 Pinus taeda
ATCCGGGCCTCCTAAGATGCATTTTCGCGCTTGCAAACCTTTCTTTAGCGGGTGATGTCAGCATGACGTCAACGGTGGGTCCTAGTATGGCAGATGACGTCAGTGGGGTGATGTGGCAGGGTGCTACATGGTGCGGTGCCTTATATGTTTCTGCGACGCGATGGCGATAACTGAAATGCTGCGAGTTGCGATGCGATGTATTCTCTTGATGCTATGGTAATGTCGCATCGGAGCAAAGGGAAGAGGCATGCATTTTGGAAACGTGACTCTTGCGATTGCTGATTGTCGATCTCGTGATATCGCATCGGCTAAGAGGGGATGGGGCATATATATGTGACATATAGTATTTGCGATACGCCAATTGCGAAATGGCATCGGCGGGACATCCATCGGGGAGAAACAACAATGAGCCATATTACCTTTACGACCTCCGACTGTGATAATCGCGTCGGAGGGGGATCCACAGGGATCGAAAGAATGTTACGACAGTCGGCAAGGGTTATTGTGATAGGAGGAAGGGTATGTATGCTTTTGCAGAGTATTTGAGGCCTCGGAAGAGGTCCCATAACCTAAAAAGAGGAATTTTATGCTTTGGAAGGAGTCCATTGCATTGGAAGATGTTTCTAAAGGGGCAAAATGAGGGTTCTTGCTATGTTTCAGGTAAACTTAGCAATTCCCAAGGAATACTTATGGTTATTTTTCAACCAAGGGGAGGGGATAAGTATGTAGGGGAGTTATTAACATAGTTTTAGTAGGGGATGGGGCGATAGATAGGGAGCTATATAATAGAGTTAGAGATTAATATGACCATGATGAGAAAGCGCTAAGTGGGTGAATCTTAGGCTATTAGGGGAAACAATGATCCATAAAGGGAGTATGAATATTCCTTACGTAAAGCAGATCTCTACCTAGGTGAATGATATGGAAAATGATGAAACTAAGAGGCATCAAGTGGATCTTGATCTCTTTGGGGAGATTAGTGAGTGTCTTGAGGAATAAGGAAGAAGGGGGAAATTAGTCATGCCTCGCTTGAAATCCTTCAAATGAAACTACCTGATAACTGTGATCTGAATAGATATGACACTTGAAAATATGGAATTGATCACAAATCAGCATTCTGCAACCTCAAAACTACCTACCCAGCCTACTTACCTAGAATTTTTCCTTATTTTTGGTTTGGGTGCATTTAGGCTTGCTGACCCAGCTTTTTCAACTTTTTTCTTTTTCTGTCTTCTTATCTACATCTTCACTTATTTCTTCCAAGGGCCCAGATTAAGCAGTTGGGCTCCTTTGACTCTCTACCTGTCTAAGGATTTGCCAAGATTAAGCTGTTTGGACAGATATTCATTCTCTATATTCTAAAACAAGAAATTGAAACCTAGGGAGACCAAGATTAAATTGTTTGGACCTCCCTTTAATTGAAAATTGTTCAAAAAATGGAATGGTACATCAAAATTGGAACACAGCAATGGCGTTTGAATTGGCACTTCCTCCTGGCAAACTTCATTGGCCTCTGTAGAAAATATGGAACATTGCAGCATGCAAAGAATGACATATTTGGCATGTAAAAATGTCAATCATGAAATATGAGTAACCTGTTGCAGCAAGAGGCTACCAGTGGCTCCACTTGGGGATGACTTTTCCTTGTGAAAAGTCAAGAACAGCAGGTTAGACTACCTTGATCTTCTATTGTTGTTGTAAATTGAAAATTTTCAGTGTTGGTTGTCTGATAATTGAAACTGTGGGAATGAGAACAACACTTCCCCTTAATCGAAATGTTTATGCCCTGTGTAGCACCACCTGCTTTCTTCTGCGTGCTTAATATCATGTACAAGGTTACCTGAGTACTGCCCTTTGGAATAGTCTCTATACATGGATCAAAACTAAGGCATTTTGCTTTAATTCTGTCTATGAGAAGGTTGCTGATGTAAAACCAAGAATGTTCCTCCTTTTGATGCTATTAACCAAAGTTGTAGAAGCCTGATTGCAGCATTTTTTTTTTATTTCTCTATGATATACGACAGTGCTCTTATCTTGTTCTGATTGCTATAAATATCCAAAATTGCCCTAAGTGCCGATCTTCAATGTGATTAAAAACAAAGAATCAACAGGAGCATTCCCTTTTGCTGGCTGTCAGGTGATTGAAGTTTAAAATTCTTGAACGCAACCTCTTTTTAACATGAATCGCTGTAAAATACGGCGCTATCCCTTAATCCCTTGAGTGCTTCCAAATACATTTCAATTGGTCCTGAGCATCCTTCTGTATTTTTATTTCTCCTTTCACTCAATATTACGCTGTACCCTTGTGCTGAAAGCAATGCAAAAGATGGAGCCTTTTGAAATGGATGATTTGCACAAGCTGTGCCTTATAAACTTTGCTGCGCTGTTTCTCCTAAGAATGATGTCGTGATGGATTATTAAAATAGAGGACTGCCTTCGCTTTGTTTGCATAACTTCGCTGCTGGGTTCCAAGCAATTGGATTGGTTATACAAACATAAAGAGGACAGGGTTGTCATATATACACACATAAATGTACAAATATATACACAGGGGCATTGTATCCCTTTTTACCAGGGATCTCGATAATGTTTCAGCATTCGGCCATTTACAGGGCCTTCTTCAGCTGTGCTGCCATCTTCAGATTTGAGGAAATATGTGTTGTTGCCTTGCACTACGCTGATAATGAATGGACCTTTCCAAAGAAAATCAAACTTTGCATGTTTTCCCTTGTCTTCTCTTCATGAATCCCACCTTAGAACTTTGCTGCCAACTCGGAAATCCTCAGCCTTGGCTCCTTTATCAAACATTATTTTGAGCTTTTCCTGCAAAATTTGAGCTCTGTCATACACTTGCTCTTTGGTTTGCTGAAGGTGAATGGTCTGATTAATTCTTCTTTGAATATCATTTGGTTCAGCCTGAATCTCCTGTAACACTTTGATAATAGGAATACCCAAAGATGAAGGAAATTTGGCTTCCATGCCATAAACTAGCTCATAAGGCCTCATCCCAATGGACTTCTTGGTTGAAAGTCTGTCTGCCCATAGGGCATTTGTGAGCTTCTACTGCTAGTTCTTTTTGTTTTCCTCCAACATTTTCTTTATGATACTAATGAGGCTTTTGTTGGAGGATTCGGCCAAGCCATTACCTTGAGGATAGTAGGCTGAAGAGTGGCCCAAGGTAATGTGAAATTTATGGCAGAAGTTGATCATCTTTCTGGATTTGAAATCAGCAGCATTGTCAGTGATGATTTTCTTAGGGCAGACAAATCTAGAAAGGATATTGTCTTCAAGGAACCGGATAATAGTGGAGTCATTGGCTTGCCTACATGGGATGGCCTCTATCCACTTGGTGAAATAGTCGGTGGTTGTTAAAATCGACTTGTGCTGGCCTGAAGAAGAGGGGTGGATTTCACCTATGAAGTCAAGACCCCATTGTTGAAAAGGTTGTTCGGTTGAGATAGGCTTAAGGGGCAAAGGGAGCAGTTTTATTTTTCCTTCAAAGATTTGGCATTTGTGACATGAGACAACAAATTTTTTGACATCTGCAAATAGAGAGGGCCAATAATAACCATCCCTTAAAATCTTGTCAGCGATGGACTTCCAATATAGATGCCCTCCATAGTCCCCTGCATGGAACTCTTTAATGATGCTATTGGTTTCATTTACGGTTAAACAGTTTAGCAAAATTCCTTCATGATTTTTCCAAAACAGAGCACCATCTAGGACACAAAACTTTGACGCTTTCATTCTTAAAAATCTCTTTTTGGTTCTGGACAACCCTGGGGGAGCACACAAATTTAACAATACATAGCAAATATTGGCATACCATGGGGATTGTAAAAAGGTTTCACTGATCTTTGGAGTCGCCAGCTCCTGTTCATTGTCCAGCTGGTTGATGTCTAAGGCCTGAAGATTTGTTTCAGACATTAACTTGGCTAAACCTTGTCCCTTTATCAGCTTTGTGGGTTTTATTTCAATTTCATATTCAAGGATACTGGCAATCCATTTGCCTCTTTTGCCTTCTAGTCCCTCTTGAGTTAATATGTCTTTTACAACAGAGTTTGGGACATAGGCAATCACGTGTGAATACAAAATATAAACTCTGAAGTCTTTGATGGCTTTGACAAGGGCATAAGCCTGTTTTTCCATAATTTGGTATTTTAGAGGTGCATCTCTTAAGGCTCGGCTGAAAAATGCAATAGGATTTTCGTTTCCTTGATCATCCTTTTGCAGAAGGACAATAGCTATCGTGTTTTCCGAAGCAAAGGAAAAGATGATGAAATCCTTGTCAAATTGTGGACTTGTGAGCACGGGCATTTGAGTCAAGACGGCTTTGATACTTTCGAAAGCCTGTTTGGTTTCTAGAGACCATCTTACCTTGGCATCCTTTTTTAGCATGTTACTTAACAGTTTTATCATTTCTGATAAGTTTGGGATAAATCTCCTTAGGAAATTGATCTTTCCAAGGAATTCTTGCAACTCTTTTATGTTTCTTGCGTATGGAATTTGAAGGATTGCTTGAATTCTTTTCGGATCGATTTTGATACCGTCTTTTGAAATGATGTGGCCTGGCAACTTACCTTCCTCAAGGCCAAACAAGGACTTCTTGGGGTTCAAGGAAATGCCATATTTCCTACATGTTATGAAGATTTTCTTTAAGTGCTTGAGGTGCTCTTGATCAGATTTGGAGAACGGGGTTAAGTCGTCAAGATAGACGACAAGGAATTCATGGATTTCCTTGGCAAATGCAATATCCATTTCCCTTTGAAAGGTGGCACTAGCGTTCTTTAGCCCACAAGGCATTTTAACATACTTAAATGTTCCCCAGGGTGTAGTAAAGGCTGTCTTGTCTTGGTCATCTGGGTGAACAAGTATTTGATTGAAACCTGAGAATCCATCTAGTAAAGAAATCCTAGAGGAACCCACTACTCTTTGTAGGATGTGGTCCATTTTAGGCAGAGGGCAGTGGTCTTTTAAAGAGACTTGGTTTAAGTTTCTTAGGTCTATACACAGTCTGATCTCACCCGATTTTTTCCTTGTGGGAACTAGATTGGATACCCATTCAGAGAATCTGATGGGTGCTATAATACCTGCTTCAAACATTCTCTTTACTTCCTTCTCAATGAGAGGAAGAAGCATAGCGTTTATTCTTCTAAGTTTCTACTTGAATGGTTTTTGATTTGGTTTTAAGGGAATGGTATGTTGAATTACTGAGGTGTCATAGGACTTCAAGTCCTCATAACTCCAGGCAAATACATCTTGGAACTCTTTGAATAAATCCACATACTTTGGCTTTTGATCAGGGGGCAGATTTTTGGACAATTTAATCATTTTGGGCTATTCTGTTGTCCGTATGTTGTGTTCTTCTATAGCAGCATCTAAAGGCTCCATTTTTGGCTTTTTGGGCACATCATTGTCATCAAACATATCTTCTAATGGAGTAAGGCCAGTAGGCAGAAAATTATTCCTCAGATCAATGAACTCAGCCTCTGCTTTGGCTATTTCCTCTAAATGCATTCGTTTCAGTTCTTCTATGTTTGCATTGTCAAAAATAGTTTGATTGAGGATTTGTTTTGCTGTTGCAGCGGTTATATCCTGATGGTTTTCATTTATTTGTTGTCGAGAATTGTTCACGACCTCCATGTCAATATTTAAATTTGAAAACTTGCCCTCAAGGGTGAGGAAATTGTTAATGTGGGCATCATTTTCAAATACTTGCCAATCTCTAATATTGTTAGGAACAACGGGCCTATGTTTTATCTCAGTAGTAAAATGGTGATTTGGCTCAAAGGGAAGCTTGCATGTACTAGCAAAAGTGGCTAGACTGTGAGCGTGTATGTTAAGGTTTATGGAAATCTTGGCAAGCTCAGAATCAGCGAAGGTGTTAAGTATATATGTTGCAGTAGTGCTATAGGCCCTCATCCTATTGTCATTAGTAACAAAGTTGCCCTTCATTTGTTGGATAATCAAATCAGAGTCACCTAGGATGGACACTTTTGTAGCTCCTAGAACTTTGAGTAGTTTTAGGCCTAAGAGGAGAGCTTCATACTCTGCCATGTTGTTGGTACATCTAAAGTTTAGCCTGTAGGCATGGCCTTCTACATGATTGTCATGTGTATTGTGAATCCATACACCTGCCCCTGCTCCTAACTTGTTGACAGAACCATCAAACTCTAAATACCATATAATTTCTTGTTGTTGGTTTGTACCAAGATTTTCGGTTATTTTAGGATTGGGCAGATCTAGAACTTCAGTTTGAGGAGGTTCTTCTTGTTTACTGGCTACCTTGACTGTTGTAACTATTTCATGGGCATGGGTAACTGGTTCTTTATTTATGCATGTCTCTAGCTCTGAAGCTAAGGGCTTCTCATCAGTTGGAGGATCTTCATCCTCATTAAAAAGAATAAATGAATCCATATCAGAATGGATTGAGTAAATTGGAAAATTTTGGGGCATCTCCTCACTACTCACCACATACTTCATCAGTGTTTCTCTATACAGTCTCTTTGGTTGCCCAAAGACAGAAATAGTGGCATAAGAGAGGTCGAGTTGAAGGGACCCTTGGAGTTTTGCTCCCCATGATCTTGATAGGATCATACCATATTTTGTTGGAATGTTAGCGACTACTACATCCATTAGGATTGTCTTGTTGGGAAATTGGACTAAAGACACACAAAGGTCTTTGATTAAGCCTAAGCATTTGACTTGACTTGAGTCAAAGGAGTATAGATCCTTGTAGGGTCTTGTGACATTAGGTTTAGCTTTTCCATTACGGCTTTGGGCATAAGATTGTGTGAGGCACCTGAGTCAAACATAGCATTTTGCAAGATTTTGTCATGTATGTGCAAACTGACATAAAAAGGTGGAACAGATCCATATGTTGTTTTTCCATTAACTTCTGGACCAAACAGCAGCTCAGGGGTATCATCTAGAACATTTACATCATCCCTGACCTCTGGTAGTTGAAGTGATCTCTGAATTTGTTGCCTCTATACATCGTGTTTGGCAAGTTCTGAGAGGGGGATGGATATTTTGAGTTTTCCAATATCTGCTTCTAAACTGAATAGCTTTTTTAATGGATTCTTAGCGTTAATAGCAGCAGATTTCTCCTTTTCCAGAATACTCTCTGTGTTTTCTTTTGGATTATCTATGCTATGGTGAATGATAGTTTGTGGTATTTCTATCTTAGGAAGATTTTTTCGAGTGCTTTTCAAATTTTCTTCAGAGGAAGGAGGTAGAGGCTGCTCAGTATGAGGTTGTATGTCTAATATGTCCTTTATAGTTACCTGATGCGGGTTTGGGATAGCAATATTAACTGGTTTTGTTATGACAACCCTGCCTTTAATCTTATTAGGTTGTTTGTTGTCCTTTGTTTTGCTAGGTGCAGGGGCATCAATGGTTCTTGTTCTCAGCTTATATTGTTTATGAACCTCATATACAGCAGAATCATAACCTTGTTTAAAATCAAAAGACTCTCCCGTCTTGGTCTAAAATTGTTTTATATCAGGGTAGTCTTGGTTTTCTTGAGTGAGAAAGATTGGCTGCTCATTTTTCGAGTCTATCAAGTTTATGTGATTTTCCTCTGTGGGCTCATTGGATGTGGATGCCTCTGCGTATTTTTCTTGGAAAGGAGGTATAATATCATGGTCGGGATTAGTTCTTCCAGCATTTGTGGTTTGATTTTTTCTGAAGTTTGGGTTCCTTATGGTGTTGGGCTATTTCCCTTCCCATGATGATTTCCTCTCGACACTCTCTACTCTGTCTCCTAGCCTATGCATGTCATTGATAATAGCATCCAACTTTTGGTCTAAGGCTGAGGGTTCTTCCTTAAAGGTAGTTCTTCTCTTGGTTCTAGCTCTATTTCTTTTGGCGATTAGGTTTGCCTCCACACTAACAGCAACATTTTTCATCTCTGCAAGGCTTTGAGGGGCTCTTTCCCTTAGTTGATAAGCCATTTCAGCATCAAAACCATCAGGGAATTTGTACAAAGCAAGATCAGGTGGAGGTCTTAAGTTTTGTGGTATGGCATTGTAGACATTATTGAACCTTGCATAGTAATCCAAAACAGTCTCCTGAGGGCCTCTTTTGATAGTGTCATACTCAGATAATATGTGCAGGGGGTCTTTCTTTTTCTCCCACCTATTTATAAAGGACTGATATAAGGCTTCTGGGTCTCCTATGGAATTGGCTGGGAGTGCTCTGAACCAAGTCCTGACATCACCAGTTAGACTTTGGACAAAAATCTTCATTGTTACACTGTCATCATCAATCTCATAACTCTCAAAGTAATCCTGCATTTTCTTTGTATGCTGAAGAGCTATGCAGGAATTTGCGCCATCAAAATAGGTAATTTTAGTCTGATAATCCTGAGGCATAGCCCCTGGATTTGCAGGCAGCTGTAATGGTGCATATCTATTAGCCATAACAACGGGGACAAGCGGAACAGCTAGGACAAGTGGAATAACTGGAGTAACAGGGATAACATGAGTGGTAGTGGTGGTATTCGTAGTGGATGGAGGTGTGGAAACAGGGTTTGTAGAAGTGGATGATGAACCAAGGGAAACAGGGTTTGATCGGAACAGAACTTTAACAGGGGTTTCTAAATGGCTACGCTGAACTGTTTCAGAACTGGAAGCAATCAAACCTTCTTGTTGCTCTTGTTGTCTAATGATCTTGGGAATTATATTAGGGTTATCAAAAACAGTTGGGGGATTAGGATCTGGATTTGATCTTGTGTAACGTGAATACTTCTTGGGAGCCAGCTTCTAGCTTGTTTTTTGGGAATTTTTCTAAGAATACAGGTTAACAGAGACTTGTTAAAGGTCAGTTTCTTCCTTTGCAGAGCTTTGGACTGGTTTTGTGAGATTATCTGAGGAAATCCCCAGTGGAGTCGCCATTATGTTATCACTCAGGTTGTCCCTAAGCTCCTGAAGGGATACGGCCGAGGTAACCACAAACCAATCTTTGGATTACAGGTTCTAGCCCACTTGTAATCAGAGAGGGCTCTCTCTTGATGATTTAGCTTTGTTGATTATGATTTTAGGCTAGCTATTGGGTTCAGTGGGTTTCGTTTAGGTTTGGATGGTGTTTGAATGGAAGGAAGATGCATTCCAGTAGAGAGGCAGGCATAGAGTGATAAGTTTCAAACCATTGGGCATGGAGTCAAGGAGTAGGACCGTAGTTAGGCTTTCTTGATCATAAGAGGACTATGGAGCAGGGTAGCTGCACATGAAACAACCTTCAAGCTAAAGAGATGGAGTGAAGTGTAAGGAATGAGAGGCCATTAAGAATCTCTCAATTAGCTTAACAGAGGGAAAGAGGATGAGCTCTATCTAGGGGCAGTTAAGAATCCATGGATAACTGTCACACATGGTGAATTAGGGCAAATATGAGCCAGGTGGAATTCATATTTATGCCTAACAGATGAAAACATAAGAAACAACAGAAATTGAGCATAGAGTGCACTTAAACAAATTCTAAGCTATTCTTTCTTTCTACTGCTTAGATAATGATATATGAATGGAAAGACGGAGGTAAGAAACACTTATTGAGTCATGTAACAACACAAGAATTCCACAGTCATTTTTCAACCATTAAGCACAGTAAACAATCCATTCTCCAAGCTCATAAGCAATCTTTGATTATAGAAATTATCAAACATACAGTGCGAGTCTCTGTTCAAGCAAAACTTCTAATCAATAAAAACCATCCTTTGTTACATTGTTCAGGGCCCTCTTTATAGGTAAAATATCCTGAAGTATTTATTACAACCGACCTAAACAGGTCTGTGGGAAAAGGTTTTTAAAACCTAAACTTGTGCTGAAATTAAATGCGAGTAAATATCATTTAGGTTGCGCCAGAGGTAGCTGGATCAAAATGAGTTACTATTGTGTCTTTGGTGACCTGGTGCAGCGGTTCTGCAATAACTGTGCTTTGAGTTCTGGTCCATTGATGTCATGTGGGCTTTAGTGTGTAGTCATTGTGATGATGAGCTTTGAATGGTTCCTTAACTACTTCATGACTTTCAAGGTTTTCTTGTAATGTTTGATTCACCTCGAGCCCTGAGAAGATCTTCATTGATACACTTTGCCGCAACACTAATACTCTTTGACAAGGTTTTTGGCTTCATATCTGCTTTGATAGTCTTCAATGCCTGAACCGGGTCTCTCTCTTTCTTCTGATACGCTAAAATTTGCAAAATCGGGCCTTTTTTGCATTTTTCAGCGCAAAAATGGCTGAGGAATCAAAATATTCCCTAAAGATTCCCCAATATGGCCTATTTCCCATAGCAATGCGCTAATCACGCATCGAAAACTCCCTCAGAATTTGAATCCGGGCCTCCTAAGATGCATTTTCGTGCTTGCGAACCTTTCTTTAGCGGGTGACGTCAGCATGACATCAGCGGTGGGTCCTGGTATGGCGAATGACGTCAGTGGGGTGACGTGGTAGGGTGATGTGGCAGGGTGCTACATGGTGCGGTGCCTTATATGTTTCTGCAATGCGATGGCGGTAACTGAAATGCTGCGAGTTGCGATGCGATGTATTCTCTTGATGCTATGGTAATGTCGCATCAGAGCAAAGGGAAGAGGCATGCATTTTGGAAACGTGACTCTTGCGATCGCTGATTGTCGATCTCGCAGTATCACATCGGCTAAGAGGGGATGGGGCATATATATGTGACATATAGTATTTTGCGATACGCCGATTGCGAAATGGCATCGGTGGGACATCCATCGGGGAGAAACAACAATGAGCCATATTACCTTTGCGACCTCCGACTGTGATAATCGCGTCGGAGGGGGATCCACAGGGATCGGAAGAATGTTACGACAGTCGGCAAGGGTTATTGCGATCGAAGGAAGGGTATGTATGCTTTTGCAGAGTATTTGAGGCCTCGAAAGAGGTCCGATAACCTAAAAAGAGGAATTTTATGCTTCGGAAGGAGTCCATTGCATTGGAAGATGTTTCTAAAGGGGCAAAATGAGGGTTCTTGCTATGTTTCAGGTAAACTTGCAATTCCCAAGGAATACTTATGGTTATTTTTCAACCAACGGGAGGGGATAAGTATGTAGGGGAGTTATTAACATAGTTTTAGTAGGGGATGGGGCGATAGATAGGGAGCTATATAATAGAGTTAGAGATTAATATGACCATGATGAGAAAGCGCTAAGTGGGTGAATCTTAGGCTATTAGGGGAAACAATGATCCATAAAGGGAGTATGAATATTCCTTAGGTAAAGCAGATCTTTACCCAGGTGAATGATATGGAAAATGATGAAACTAAGAGGCATCAAGCGGATCTTGATCTCTTTGGGGAGATTAGTGAGTGTCTTGAGGAATAAGGAAGAAGGGGGAAATTAGTCATGCCTCGCTTGAAATCCTTCAAATGAAACTGCCTGATAACTATGATCTGAATAGATATGGCACTTGAAAATATGGAATTGATCTCAAATCAGCATTCTGCAACCTCAAAAATACCTACACAGCCTACTTACCTAGCATTTTTTCTTCTTTTTGGTTTGGGTGCATTTAGGCTTGCTGACCCAGCTTTTTCAACTTTTTTCTTTTTCTATCTTCCTATTTACATCTGCACTTATTTCTTCCAAGGGCCCAAATTAAGCAGTTGGGCTCCTTTGGTTCTCTACCTGTCTAAGGATCTGCCAAGATTAAGTTGTTTGGACAGATATTCATTCTCTATATTCTAAAACAGGAAATTGAAACCTAGGGAGACCAAGATTAAACTGTTTGGACCTCCCTTTAACTTAAAATTGTTCAAAAAATGGAATGGTACATCAAAATTGGAACACAGCAGTGGCGTTTGAATTGGCACTTCCTCCGGGAAACCTTCATTGGCCTCTGTAGCAAATATGGAACATTGCAGCATGCAAAGAATGACATATTTGGCATGTAAAAATGTCAATCATGAAAGATGAGTAACCTGCTGCAGCAGGAGGCTAACAATTTATTCACAATATGGGACATTATATGAACTCTTACCTACTACCTAGCTACCTTCAATTGGTCCTACCTCCTATAAACCCACAGATTCACCACCTATTGATGACATCATTGGATTTATGGCTCAACAGTCTAGTAGTACTCCGGCTACCTCTTCAAAATCTAAATCTACTATGCTTGTTGTAACTTCCAAAATTGTTGATACTCCTAAGAATCATGGTAAAGCCTCAGAGGTAAATGTTTTTCAATCTACCACAACAGATAAATCCTTGAAAGGCAAGAATAAGGGTAAATTAAAAACTAAACAAGATTCCCAAAAACATTCAGTTGATGACACACCCAAATGAAATCCTAAGTATCCTTGCCTTATCTGTGATGAAGATCATTACACCAAGAATTTTGCCCACTGTGTCGAAGCAAGTCATCTTCTAAAAGGAACTATAGGGACGTAGTCATGCTTAAGGAACCTTTCGCATCTCAGCAGACACAATCGGTAGACCAACCCCATGTTCAAACCTCTGAAAGCTCTAAAGTGTTTATGAGTGGCTCAGAACAAATTTTCGTAGCCACGAGATCAAAAGATTATCCACCTCCTAAGAAACCTTTGGTAGAGGAATATACCACTGATGTACCCTCTCCCTCCACTTCACCCAGTTCTGGTCCTCTCCATATTGAGAAACCTAGCACTGATTCCATCATCCGACCACCCCCTAAAGGTCTTCTTTAGAAATCATCCTATAATCTGAATGTGTGAGTTGCCCAACACTACAACATTGTAGAAGACTTGGCTAAAAAATCATCAGCGATGTTAGCTTTGGAAGTCCTTCAAAAGTGCTCACCACAAAGGAAGGCTTTGCTATCCACTATTGGAGGAATTGATCCCACAGATTTCAGTTTGATTACTTTTGATCTTGAAAACCATGTTCCTCACCTGACACCTCAACTTTATTTTCTTATTCAAGTTGTTGTTATGGGAAAGACTATCTACTATACTTTCACTAATGAAGGATCATCCACATGCTTCATGCCCATCTCATGTTGTAAGCCATTGGGTCCCCTCCTCTGAACCAGTCTTTGAACACTTTATAAGCTTTCGATGGTCAAGGTTTCTGCCCATATGGTATTCTCAACTCCTTACCCATTCAGTTGGAGGGAAAGAAGGCCAACTTAGAAGTCGATCTTGTTGATGCTAATCTCAATTATAACCTTTTACTTGCTTAGAGTTGGACTCATGCAATGTTTTGTGTGGTATCATCTCTTTTCTGTGTACTTTGTTTTCCTCACCAAGGGAAAATTGTCACTATTGATCAATTGGAAAATTGTCACTATTGACCAATTGGCTTTCTTTTCCTCTGATTCTTCGACTAGTAATGTGCCTTATGTTGGGAAAACCAATATTCCTTAGGAAAGTTTTGGAGAAGGCCTTTTCAAGGACCCTGACTTAGTGGGAACTTTTTCCTTTCCTCCTCCCTCCAATGTTGCCTCAATTAACATCATCTCATCTAATTATGACCCATGGATCATTCCTAGTACTGACCAGATTGATGATTATGGTGGCACCATGCTACTTAGCCCAATTGAGCAAGCTTATCAAACTATCCTTTTGGCTTCTGTGGTTGCATCTACAACTCATGATCGATTGGGATTTTCCCTAGACTTGTACCTACAAAATCCTTGGCTTGGTTCTTCTGATTTTGAAGATCCTTTGAATGAGACATTCCGGACTAATGAAAGCATTGTTGAAGTCATGTCTCTAGAATAATTTCCTTGGAATGATATTCATCTGTAGAATTAAGACTTCTGTGATCTATCATAGTTATAAGAATAGCTTCGGCGTGAATCACATAAAAAAGAGGTCAATGGCAGCCTCCCTTTCTTGGATATTCTTATTTCTAGGAGGAAGGACGGCTCTCTCTCCCACGCAGTGTTCCGTAAGAAAACGCACACAGAGCAGTATCTTCATGCCGATTCCCATCACTTCCCGGCTCAGAAGATGGGTGTTCTTAACACTCTGGCCACGCGTGCCCTCAGGATTTCAGATAATGAGAACTTGGATAGAGAGAGATCCCACCTCCTTGATGTCTTTGTGGAAAACGGATATAGTAGGCACCTAGGTCGAAAAGCTTTCCTTAAAGCCTCTAAAAATGCGGTGATTAAGAAAGAACCTAAGGAGTGCTAGCTAGGTGTCCATCTACCCTATATCCAAGGGACCACAGACAAAATTGCACGGATCCTTAGAAAGTTTGATATTCCCTCCACCTTCAGACCCCTCAGAACCATCCGTAATTCCCTGCGGTCGGTGAAGGATCCTGTTAACCCCAAGGACATGAAGGGCGTGTATCTGATTCCTTGCTCCTGTGGGACACCCTATATAGGGGAAACAGGGCGCTCCATCCAGCAGAGAATTTGCGAGCATGCTGCAGATTTGAGGCATGGAAGAACTAAATCCTCAGCCCTAACAGAGCATGAGGACAAGACTAAGCATCACGTCTACATCAAGGAGGCCAAAGTCATTGCCAGGGTGGATCGGTTCCATCATCGCAAGTTAAGGGAAGCTATTGAAATTGAGCGTAGACCCATCAATATCAACAGAGATGATGGCTCCATGGTCAGTAGAAATTGGATCCCTGCCCTGTCGTCTTCGGGTTTCTTCCTTCCCTCTATGTTCATCCTGGATGCTTTCTTCATATTCGTTCAGTTTAATATTCTCGAGTTTTCTAGTATTATTAAGGTATTTATGTTTTTAGCTTTTACCATTTTTTGATGAAGGTTTTTTTCCTGAGTGGGTTGTTAATTAGTTTATTCATAGCGTCATTATTATTATGGTATCTAGATTATGATGTATTCCTTTATTTACGTGATTTTCATTTTAGTTTTATGTGTGATTACTTCCTTGAGTTATTTATTTATAGCTCCTTAACCTAGCGGTAATAAGTATGGCCCATCTAGATTTTTTCTATCGCAAGGTGTTATGATCAAATAATATACATATATGTATATATATATATTATCTCAATAAATAAAATAAAATTATTTAATTTTCAAATCTAACCTCTTATGAATAGTAGTAATAAGTGGTAAATGTAATAATTCTTATAAGCAGAAAAAGGTTTAATATTTCATCAATGGTAAGTAGTATAGTTTTTATAAAAGTTAACATACCTTTAGTAAATAATTCATGTATATATTTAGTTTTTAATTTATTAAATAAATACTTATTGTTTTTAAATTACCTTTGAAATTATTTATTTTATTATTGTTTTTAAATTACCTTTGAAATTATTATTATTATTTTTGAAATAAGAATAGGTAATTTATTTATGTAACAATCACTTAATCAATCAATAAATTTATAATAACCATTAGTACTAGTTTATTAATATCTTAATGTTATTTAATTAGGTAAATTACTATTCATTATAACTAATTTTACTAATTTCTAGTAATAGAGTATTATATTATTAATTTTAATATTATAAAAGTAATAATAATAAAAAAGATATCGTTCAAACTAATAGTTAATTTTTAATAACCATTAATATTAATTTATTAATAACCTAATGTTATCTAATAAAATAAATTACGTAAGTTTCTAGTCAACACTCCTAATTTCACTAATTTCTAGAAATAGAATATTGTTTTATCAATTTTAATATTATAAAAATAATAATAATATTAAATTTATTAATAAAAGTTGGGCTGGGTCTTAGGGTCAAAAGTAGCCGTTATATAGCCATTGGAGTCTCTGCTCAGTCTATTTAACTTGCTAGGCCAGATCTGTGTCTTCAACTTGTCCTGACGATGAACCACACTAGTTGGTTTGAAACACGTCGACAAAGGTCATTTTTATGTGATTCACGCCGAAGCTATTCTTATAACTATGATATTCATCGTCGTTCCTCTTTTCTTTCTAGCCCTGGGTTAACTCTTACTTGTCTAGGTACTTTATTTTCTCCTAAAACAATTGTTCTGTTTCAGACACCTATTGTAGTGTTGTTTGAAGGTGATTTGAGGAACATTTTGGCAAACATGCCCAACAAAGTCTTAGTCAAACCTAGGATTATCTAAAAATTTCAATTGGTGGCATCTTTTTCTCAGGATGAGATTAAGATTTTTGTTTCCTTCTTCATGATACTTTTTAACCGAGTTCTTACCATTCGACCATTTTCGAAATGGGGCATTGATTTTTTGACTCATAACCCTCACTTGCCCAAGGGGCATGGGGTCATTTTTATTTTTGTGTATCATTGCACTAATTAGCTGAGTCAATGCTTACATATCATTCCTACAATGTGTTATGAAACCAACTCACAAGAAGATAGAAAAGAAATATCAGTGCCAATCAACCTCTTAGAAGGGGAACCTCCTTTACATTATACAAATGAACCATTATTGGATGGCACAAATGACAAAACCTCCTTTCTATATATAGGAGTCTAAGGGGTCGTAATATAATCAAATCCGAAATAACAATAATTATATAAGGGCACAACAATAACAATACTAGGCTTCTATGGGGCACAATAATAACAATAGGGGCACAACAATAATAATAACGGATACAATGACAATAGTAATGGGGGAATCACTAGTATTATAGGGACCTAACATGCCCCTCTCCTTCAAAAAAGTGTTATCCTCAATGCTTGAGTAGTTTTGGATACTTCTGTATAAAATTCTCATCCTCCCATGTGGAATTTTTCACGGGTAAGTTCTTCCACTTGACAAGATACTCTTAAATTGATTGATTTCGCAACCATCGAGTTCTTGCTTTTGTGACTGCTTTAGGATCCAATATGATTTTTCCTTCCTCGTCAAGTTGTGGAAATATTGTTTGAACTGGGATCTTGTCACCAATAACCTCCTTTAAGCATGAAACATGGAAAACTGGGTGCACTCAGGAAGCTGCAGGAAGCTCCAATCTTTTGCAACACCTTGTACGGACCATAATAATTTGGTGATAATTTATTATCCTTCTTAGATTGCTTGAGGGGCATTTGTTTATATGGTTTTAGCCATAGAAATACCCAATCATATATATCAAAACTTCGTTTGTTTCGGTGTTTATTTGCCTGTTGTTTCAGTCTATTATGTGCCAAAGTTAGGTTATCCTTTAAGAGTTGGAGAACTTGTTGTTGATGCTCGATGTGATCTTCCATTGCTTGAACCTTGGAATTTTCTCTTAAATATGATGTGATGGACAGTGGGTGACATCCATAAAGTGCCATAAATGGGGACATTTTTGCTACAGTATGGAAGGAAGTGTTATTCCACCATTTAGCCAAAGGAAATCATTTGACCCATTGTGTTTGTTTATGAGATACATAGCAACAAAGATATCCTTCCAAACATTTTTTTACTATCTCAGTTTTCCCATTAGATTGAGGATGATAAGATGAGCTATGAGATAATTGAGGACCAAGAAAAGAAAATAATTTTGTCCAAAAATTTCCAGTGAAAATGGGATCTCTGTCACTTACAATAATATTTGGGTTTCCATGTAGCTCTTGAATTGTTTCCATAAATGAAGTAGAAACTATATTGGCTTTAAATGGATGAGATAATGCACAAAAGTGTGAATACTTGGTAATTATGTTAACTACCACCATGATGACACTCTTTCCTTTGGACTTGGGTAAACCTGTGATGAAATCCATTGAAACCTCCTCCTAACGTTGACTTGGAATGGACAAAGGTTGTAATAGACCCTGGGTCTTAATTGTTTCAACTTTATTTTGATGGAAAACCAAACATTCTACCACAAACTTTTGAATATCATATTTAAGGCCATCTTAAAAAAACTCCTTCTTAACCCTGTGGTAAGTTTTAAAAAATCTCGAGTGCCCTCCTAAGGGAGAGGTGTGTAATTCCATAAGAATGTTTTGTTTTAGTTGGGAATTCTGACATAGGTATAAGTGATCTTTGTACCATAATGAATCATTTTTCTAGCTAAATTTATCTGATGTAATGGGATCTTGTTGTAACTTTTGAATGAGTTCCCACACTTCTTCTTCATTCTTCCATTCATCCTTTGCTTCAGTTATCCAATCTGGTTGGATAATATAAATGGCACAAAGCAATGCTTCCACATCCTCATCCTTTCTTGAGGGTGCATCTACCACAACATTTTACTTCCCTTTTTTGTATGTGATTTCAAATTTAGAACCCAACATCTTTGTGACCCATTTTTGTTGCTCTTCTGAAGATAATGTTTGTTCTAAAAAGTATTTCAGACTATTATGATCTATTTTTACCTTGAAGTTTCTTCCCATTAGGTAGGGTCTCCATTTATTAAGTGCATGTAGTATTTCCAACATTTCCTTCTCATAAATAGCTTTGTGTAAATCTTTTCCTTTGATTGGACGACTTTTGAAAGAAATGGGTCTTTATTCTTGAATTAAAACAACACTAATTCCATTTCCTAAGGAATCACATTCCACAATAAAGGTTTTTGTGAAGTCCAACGTAGCTAAGACCGATTCTTGGCACATTGCCTCTTTAGGATGTTCAAAGGATTTTATTGCTTCTAAAGTCCATAAAAATGCATCTTTCTTCAATAATCTTGTTAGAGGCACTGCTATTCTCCCATGATTATTAACAAACTTGTGATAATACCCTGTCAACTCAAGAATCCTCGCAGTTGTTTTATGGATGTGGGAATTTTCGATTCCTTAATGGCTTTAATTTTGCTAGGGTCTACCTTAACACCTTCATGAGATACAATATGACCCAGATATTCCACCTCTTGTACTACAAAGAAACATTTGGAGTTTTTTGCATATAATTCTTTCTCCTCCAATAGTTTGAGCTCCCTGTCAAAATGTTGAACATGATCCTTCCAAGACTTGCTATAGTTTATCATTAAAAAATACTAACACAAAATTTCTAATGAAGGGTTTGAAAATGGAATTCATCAAAGCTTGAAATGTAGAAGGTGCATTGGTAAGGCCAAAAGGCATGACCAAAAATTCATAATGACCTTCATGATTTCTAAATGTTGTTTTTAGAATGTCTTCAGTCTTCATTCTGATTTGATGATATCCTGAATGAAGATCCAACTTGGTGAAGTACATTGATCCATGAAATTCATCCAATAGTTCATCAATAATAGGAATAGGAAATTTATCTTTAATAGTGAGCTTTTTGAGCTCCCTATAATCTACACACATGCACCATGATCCATCATTCTTGTGAACCAATACTACTAGAGCAGAGAAAGAACTTTGACTAGGTTGAATTATACTAGCCTCTAGCATTTTTGCAACCATACATTCATTTTCACTCTCTTTGGGCACAGGGATATTTTTAAGGCCTGATGTTTGGAGGAACACTTCCTAGAATCAAATGAATAGCATGATCATGATCACGAATAGGTGGGAGACCTTTGGGAGTCTCAAATACCTTGGAATGATTTTCCAAGACATTTTGGAGATCTGGTGAAATAGATGATTTTGATGTGGGAACCTCTAGCGAACATAATTATGCAATTACACCTCGTTGTTATTTCTTTAGAAGCTTTGTCATTCCATTAGAGCTAATTATATTTCCTGGTTTCCCTGTGATACCTCTTAATTCTATTTCCTTTCCTTCGGAAGAAAATTTCATGAAAATTTCTTGAAAATTAAAATATATTGTACCCAAGGATTGTAGCCATTGGACTTATAGTACAACATCAACACCACCCATTGGAATGGAAAGCATTGGGCTATTCAATACATATTCTCCCATGTATAGCTTGATATTATGGAACTTTCTAGAGAAATTTATAATTCCTCCACTTACAACCATCACTTGACACTTTGGTGCTAGATATAGGAAGCAATTCAATTCCTTGGCTATCTTAAAATGAATAAAGTTATGGGTATTGCCCGAATCAATCAACACTATTACCTTTTTCTTCTTGATATATCCTTTTATCTTAATAGTTTGAGGAGTGGTAATTTCAGCCAATGCATTACAAGATATGGTCGGATTCATTTCTTCTTTCTCTAGAGTTTGTTCCTAGTGTATATCCTCTTCTTTTGACATTTCTTGTTCCTTTTCTTCCTCCTCTTCCCAATCTATGTAAAATAATTTCTTCTCAGAACACTTATGACCTTTAGTGTATTTTCTATCACAACTGTAACAAAGCCTTTTCGCTCTTTTTTCTTCAAATTGTTGGGGTGTCAACCTTGTAGGTTGTGGAAGGCTAGGGGAACAACACTTCCATTCTTATAGTTGTGAGTGGTATGCTTCCTTGTTTCCATAATTTTGATTTCCATTTTTCTTTCCAACTTGAATGCCTTCTCCAATGAGTCAGGTTCCCAAAGGTGAACCTCATGTTAGATGTTAACCTTTAAAGTCCCTATGAACACATCAATCCTATGCTCCTCTAGAATATCTTTTACCCTTATATTCAATTTTTGGAGGCCCTCAAATGTGCTCCATCATTGAACCCTTTTGTTTGAAGTTTATCAATTGGCTAAAAAAAGTGTTGCTTTTTGTATCCTCATAATGTGTTATCATTTCTTCTGTAAAAATTTTCCAAGTGACAATTTGTTTATGAGAGAAAAGCCATCGATACCATACAAACTAAGTTGGCTCCAAATATAAAGTTGCAGTGCGTACCTTTTGTGTGTTTTGTACATTATGGAGATCAAAATATTGCTCCATCTGTAGTATTCATGTTATGGGATCCTTGCCATCAAACTTCCTCATATTGATCTTTGGAACATGGTGTGTCTTCAATCCAAGATTAGAGTCTATGAAATCATGATTAACATTTCTTTTGTTCTCATCATGAGTTTCCTTTACTACCCTTTTACCATTAGTAAGCATTTCTTGTAGCAACTTAGTCAAATCTATCTTCAAATCTTCCATCTTAGCTTTCATGCCATTCATCATGGCTTCCATGCCATCCATCTTAACTTGCACACCATTTATATTATCTTCCACGTCTTTCTTTAAACCGTCAATATTATCTTCTGTTACCTTTTGCGAGAGTGAAATTTGTTGCACTTGGTTTCGTAATTTTGATATATCATGTTACATTTATTCCTCTTCTTCATGAGTCATGCTAGAGCTTTCAGGTTGCTTACTAGGTGTTTCCATTTTATTTCTTTGGGGCATCAATTAATGATAATTATGCTTCACTATGCCCTTTGAACTTCAACCTAATTTTTCAACCTAAACTTATGCAAAATTAAAAAAAGACTACACACTTTTTTCACTTTGTAGAAGGTCAATATTGAATCTATTGTATCTCTATAATTGAAAATCTCCAAGGTCTAAAATTGCTTCCTATGGTATCCCTATGAGTCCTCTTTCCAATGCCACCAATCGGATCAAAATTGGATTCTCCAACAAAGAGTTATGCCCAATCACCTAAGATGACCTGATTATATAATGTTTCAGTAGAGAGAACTTGTACGACATTCCACGTGTCACTATTTTGACCTTCAGATCTAAAAAAGTTACACATAAAACTAAATTATATCATATTTATGTAACTTATGAAATTTCAATCTGATACTCAGAGAGAAAGTTATGATGATTTTCCCAAGATCACCTATTTCGAATGTAATTCGGGAGTATGCAGAAACCATAACTTCCTCAGATCATATCTCTGAAAATATTGTGAGACAAGATCTAAAATTCAAACCCAAGGTTCAAAATGATTTCGGATCAAATGGGTTTTTTTTTAGATTTTGAAACATCATAAAAAAAAGTTATAGAGAAAATTCCACGATGACTTGTTTGGAGCAGTGAAATCCTAGAATCCAAAGCTCTAATACCAAATGTTATGAAACTAGCTCACAAAAAGATAGAAAAGAAAGATCAACACCTTATAAATCAACCTATTCTAGGGGGAAACCTCCTTTACATTATACAAATGAGCAATTATTGGATGGTACAAATGACAAAACCTCCTTTCTATATATAGGAGTCTAAGGGGTCACAATATAATCAATGCTGACATAATAATAATAATATAAGGGAACAACCATAACAATAATGGGTTTCTATGGGGCACAATAATAACAATATGGGGAAAATAGGGGCACAAAAATAACAATAAGGGCTACAATGACAATAGTAATGGGGGAATCACTAGTATTATAGGGACCTAACACAATGAAACTACAGTTTTATTCTCATGTGATCAATTACCAAAGTACCAAAAGGGGCTATATTTAAAAACCATTATGCCTAGATTTTGCATAGATACTTTGTACATTAGTGTGTGTTTCATTAGTGTTTTTCCTTTTGGTGTGAATGTTTTCATTCTTGCGAACATGTTTTCCATACTTATTGTGTGTTCCACTTGGTTTGCATATGTTGATGAACCTTCTTCCTCATACCGTTTTGCTGATGGTGCTTGCCATAGTACACAAAATCTCTCTTCCACTGCTTGGGCACTCTATGCTCCCAATGGTGAGTTAGTGAGTTTATAGGGCATATGTCTAGGTTGTACAACTAATAATATTTATGCATACAGTGCTATTCTCGAACTATTTTCGGAAGCTATTTCTCTTGGTATCAGGATGTTATTTGTTAAACTTGACTCACAACTCACTGTATTACAGTAAACGAGCATTATTCAGTCAGAGACCCTAATATTTTAAAGATGTACTTATGTGTTTGTCTCTTGGAAAAACATTTTGATTACATTACATATCAACATATTTCGGGACATCTAAATACATTAACAAACACATTGGAAAATCATGCATTGGATAGACATTTGCAATGCATGTAAAAAGAAAACCAGCATATAGTAGGAACAATAGACATAACAGGTAAAACATGCATATATGTGTTAATAATATTTATATATATATATAATATATAATATATATATATATATATATATAATATTATATATAGATATAGAGGAGAGAGAGAGAGAGTTTGCAAAAATTTTGTTACATCAAAATATCAAAATTTGTGTTTTGAGACACATGGATTCGTGAACCTATGTAAGCGTAGAAAATGAAAACTAGAGATGGCTATCTACCAACATGGTGCTCATGGCAGCATGAAATAGCTTTGATAACTTGGTTCAACAACCGATGCAGTCTAGATGAAAATCCTATGGTATGCCTCTGATACAGCAATTGTACTTCATCAATAGACGCATACTCTGGAATTCCTCTTGTCAAGTCTTCCAGGTTGCCTTCCACCTCTATTATCAAATCAACTCCCTCCTCATAGGGTGCTTCCTCGATCTGTCGAGCCACCCTCCTAGCTATTGGAGAAACCCCTAGAGGTCTCTCTGGTCCAACATCTGCAAAAATCATAAGTCTCAAATCTCAGTACACATAAAACAAAAACATAAAGAAACCTTGGAAAAACATCAAAAATAGTTTTTTACTTGTATCAATCCACTGTGTTCCAGGTGGAAGTGGGAGGTTTGGATCTCCTTGGAAGTTTGTACCAACATAAGCCCAATCATCTACCATGATGAGTTGTTGTCACAGCCATCCAAAAAATGTTGGGGAAAAGACATATGTTTACCACCTCCATGGCGAGGCATCACCTTAGCCCACCTCAACAGTCGTGGATCCTTGGGCCCTGGAGCCTCCACCTCTATCCATTGATGTAGGTTTTAACCCTGTATAGAAATTACTTACATGCAAATTCTAAAACACAAAAAATAAACAATGTGAGAGTATAACACATAAAGCACATATACACAAAGATTTTCCACTGGATCCCAAAACCGGGACTACCAGCTTGATTTTTCATTATGTTCCTTTCAATGTTATAATACATATTTATACATGTCAAAGCATCCAATACCATGGACCGAAAGCCATCGCGTCCAAAACCATGTGCGAAAACCATGCACAAAACCATAGGTAAGTCTACCCAACCTAATATAGGGTCCAAAAACAAATTTCCCGGGGCGCTGCCTCGGACCCCGTAGTCGGGGGCTACCCACCCCCCTCAAACCCCTATGACCCCCTCGTTGCGCAATCAACACAACAAAGGGGGTGCTCCAGCCCCCCTCTAACCCCTTAGTTAACTATGTGGGCTAGTCGTGGAAAGAATATAGTACAACCCAACAAAGGATACCTGAATAATGATACATGTTCTAATAAGAACTTCACCAAGATAGATCCATAGTCGAATTGTTTCAACTTCCCTGTCTTGCATTTTGTGAGTTGGTCTTTCATGTTGACCAGCAACCCTCCATACTAGTTAAAAATTATGGGACTAAGGCAATCTGTGACATACTGGAAGTGAGAGTTAGTTGCTTCATGTAGGGCTTGATCTCTAGCTATTCAAGTTATAGTATGGATAATTGTTCTCAATAGCAGATTGGTGATATTTTTTATGTCTATCTTCCCACTTTTAGTTTTCCGAGAGCCTAAGAAATCTCTTGCTATCAGCATCTATGTACTCTTTCCTCCAATACGAGAACCAAAAAGCTAAATCTATTGTTCCCTTCTAGACAAACCCATAATGAAATAGATGTATGCAATATCTATCTCTAGTCTTTGGTCTCCAATAATAAATAGTTGGTGGTCTACATCCCACCACCCAACCAAATGCTGCAATAATTCAATTTGGATCCTAATCCCAGGAATACGAATAATTTCAGTAGTCCACAATCCTGAAGAGCCCTTAGGAAATTTGGATATTGGATTGCATGATGAACTTATTCTTGATTCCCTCTTTCCTTCCATTCAATCACCATTTTCAGTGAATAAGTTGTGGAACATCCATAAAAAATATTTTATTAGCTTCTAGGGAAGAAAATTTTAGGAACAATCATTAATCTTGGAGGATTTTGAAAAAAAAATATAACTCAGTGCTAGCGCGTCTGTTTCCTAATTTTTCCACGCTTCCATCTCGATGGCATAGTTGAGCTCAGGGTGAGCAACATGGGTCCAATGGGTAAAACCTGCATTGATCACCCTCAACATAATTTTTTTTTCCAAACCTCCTTACCATTTATTCTATGGATGAAAACATTTAAAATCATAACCAAAATGCAAAGGAAGAACAAATATCTTACTTGCAGCAAACAGATCGTCAAACACCATCTTGGATTAGTCGCATTCCTCGCCTGAGGATCAAGGAAAATTGGGGTAAAAAGTGCTCTCCAAATTACCAAATGTCAAATGGTAAAAATGTTTTTACCTTTTGAGTTTTTATAAGTTTTTGAGATACTTTTTACCATTTAGGGCACAGTTTTCTTATATTTTAATATTTTTCTCAAGGCGGGTAATGTACATTCACTTGTGCAGTGACAGGTCATGGATTAATGGTGGAAGTGGTTAATTTTGATTGAATTAATGAGTTTAATTTTATCACTTTTTCAGACTCGTAAAAAATAAACGAAAAAGGAACCCCCTAGATTCATCTTTCAACTGTTTTTTGACTCTCGAAATATGAAAACATTATCAAGTACTTGTGATTTCAAACTCGCTAAAGTAAATGAAATGATTTCTACTTAGTATAATTTTAACCCTTTTCTAGACTGAGGTAGAATATTGTACGAAAAAGGAATACCTTGGTCACATGTGGCTAAGAGGTTCTTTGAATACCTTTTTTCTACCTTTTTTCGTTCGAGAGACTATCCACGAAAACAGACCTTTCGACTTTCCTTTTTTACCTCTTTTCCAAACTATCTAAACATTAAAAGATGTCAAGCTAACCCTCTGTCGAACTCGTAAAACTTAAACGATGTAAGACTTGCCACCATGATGAGACCAACTTACTCCTTCCTAGGGCTCGTTAAACTTACTAGGATGGATTCATCCGAAGGATGAACTCATATGACAAGCATATGATATCCTCTTCAAGATTGCGATAAAAAATAAGGATGTACTCACTAGAAATAGTGGGAAAAAATGATAGTGAACATGTCCTGTATTTTGTATAAATGCATCATGTCACTCTTGAACATGACACTTATTTGCTGCTCATATTGGTTTTGGTATATCCTCACTTCCTCACTTGCCTTCTTGGGTTTTGGGAATCCATTTGCCTTTCATCTACTTATATCATGGTCATCATGCCCTTTGATCCTATGATTGAGTCAAATGTTTCCAAACTTCAAAGTCATGTCGCCGATATGCTTAAGAGAAGTTCCATTTTCATTTTATCACTTATACCTTTTCTAACCTTTCTGCAAAAATATTGAATCACTCTTACCTACTCTAATACATCCTTTGTTTCATGTCAATGATGTGGGAAACATTATGGCCTTCCTTCGAAAGATCTCTTCCTATCGACTCCAACTCATTATCCAAGAATATGATCTAGAAACTCCCTTTCAGTTCCTTGGAGCTTGCATGCCTGAACGGAAAGTTCCTCACATTCGACGATAAGTTCACATCATTGGCCTTCGATCAGATGATTATACTAGTTTTTGACTTCATGTTCCTTATTCACACTCGTGGAATGTGTTGTTTTACCTTGAGAGCCATTGTCATTATTGGTGGTTTCTCTCATGCATGTTAACAATTCACATCATTGACTAGTAATCAGGTGGTTTTCTATCATGTTGAAATTCGACACATCTATTCACATGGTAGGATTCGTACTTTGGTTGGATCAAGATAGAGATGAAGACCTTGGGTTTCATTTGATAAATCCAGGTTACATGGAGTTATTAGCTATTCATGATTATACACATGATACAGATTGTTGCATCCATCTCGTGGGTCTTTACATATGATCCCTTCTACTCAGATGGTTGTGTCCATGTTGTGGATCCATATACATGATCCCTTCTATTGAGATGGATGCATCCATGTCATTGGTTCATGTATTGTTAGTTGCATATTCAGAGATGTATTACTTGGCATATTTACATAAGAGATGTCAGATATATTGTATCATGCTTGATTTGCAGGTCTCCTGATAGTGTTTTTCTGGGTCATGTCCTTGACTTATAAAGCATTTCACCCATCACTACTTGTTCTATATTCATGCTTTAGGGGGAATTTATTACACAGTATTTTGTCACACTTCCCATCCAATATCCTAAAGTGTCAAAATGACGAAAGTTGTGAGTGTATTCCCCATGAAACACATACAGAAACATCCCTGAAGAAGAGAAGAAAAGTTTCCCTGAGAGAATTCTAAAGAGGTTTTCTTAAAACCTAGTTTTCAAGATCAATGCATTTTGCACTAATGTTGGTCCATGTTGATGGCTTGTTGCAACATATTGACCTGGCATTGCCAGTGTGGTTTTTATAGGAAAACCCGTGTTGAACCTCTTCTAGTAGTTTTTCCTAAAGTCGAGGAGAAGCTTCTCTTACTAGAAGCCTCGAGAACGATGAGTTGGATGTTGTTGAATAAGGATATGGTCAAGTTCTCCCATTTTTAGTCCTTGATCCTACCTTTAGAAACCTTCCCCTTAATATGTGGACCTTCTTCCCCCTTTTTTGGATCCCTAGCTCCCTCTCCTTCCCTATAAATGAAATCCCTTCTATCCCGAATTGGTTGGCCATTTCTTGGTTGTTTCTTGGTTGCATTCTCATGCTGAAACTATGCCTAAATGTTGCCCATGTTACTAAGGAAAAGGAGTGCTTGAAGGTATTCGCTTGGACTTGGAAATCCACCACAAATGAAGTTTCCAACATCACAACACATATGGTTGTATGCTTCCCTTATTTATGTTAATAAATACATCAGGTGTTTACTTTCCATAAGTGTATAAATTATTATTCATTTAACATGATATTCCTTGATTTGTCATGTATTTTATGTTAGAATGAATTATGTTATGTATGTTCTTGTCTCTTTTGTTTGGTCTTCCTTACAGGTACCCATACACAATGGTGTAAAGAGGATTGAAACTAGAAGCGAGAAGGTCGAGGATGACATTAACAAGTGCTTATCATCAGAGTGGGGTAGGTTATCTGTCTTACTTTTCATTTTCCAACATAAGCTAGGAAATCCTGCACTTGTTTGTCTAGTTTGTTGCTAGATCTTCTCATAGGACTAGAGAGATCACTTATTTTTTAGAAGGGATTGTCTTCACAACACATATCCCAAGCATGAATGTGGGATTTCATGGGATAAACTAATCCATAAACAACTAAGGGAATCTATAGTTTAAACCACCGCTACCCTCATCATATTGTGATCACACCTAAACTAGTGTCGAGATCAAAAAACCAAACCAAGATTAGATGCTTTGGAATTTATTTACAATCCTTGAGTAATTTTTTTGTCTCCACCCTCAGGCTTTACCGTGTATCCTGACATTACCAATCAAGGGATTCATAGGCCTTTGGTGTTGAAAATAGGAACAAGAAATGCTAAAAAGAGAATTGCTAAAAATTGAACTGCTATAAATAGCAGTTCAGCTAGCATTGATCTTAGCAACAATGGATGGAAAAATGGATGTGCTAAAAATAGCATTCTATAAATATCATTTCGGGATACCTTCCTATTTTAGTCAGTCCCTAAACTAAAATAGTGAAGTAAAATTCGAATTTGAACTTAGCAGTTGTTTGTAAAATAATTAATTAATTCATCTTGAGTTAAATACTTAAGGAAAATCAAACATGAAGTCTATGTGGGGACATGCAACAATTTCTCCATTAATTGAGGAATTTATCCATCAGTTAAAGAGATAAGAATGAGTTGTACTATTGAGTTGTAATTAGTTGGCTCAGTTAACTGAGTCAAGTCCAGTTAGATGAATTCAAACAGTTTGTTGAATTAATGTAAGTTCAGTTAGTTAATGCTTGCACGCATGTAACCACTGCACTTCAGATAACTAAGTATTCTCTCATAAATAACTCATGAATGTCAGTTCAGACAGAGACCTAGTTGAGATAAGATGGAGGGGCAGTGTACTATCAGTTGCTATAATATTCCATTGTGAATATTCCTTGCATGCAAAAGGAATTTTTTCCTTGAAGATTGTGTAGTTACTTCTTTAGGTTTAGTGAGTGTGATGAGGCCAATTCACACATGTGGCTTCACTGGACTCCAGGGAAAACCGCGCAAGGAAATAGGAGGCTTGGAGGGCTTGAGGAGGACATATACTATGTCTATTCAGTCTGTGAACTGTATTGTTTGATCACAGAGAGAGCAGGATAGCTTGAGCACTGATTATTTTTGTAAGTTGAACAAGATTTCCACTTGTATGATAATACAGAGATGGTGGTTTTAGGCCGAGGCTTTTCCCAAGTTATTTCTTCTATGTTATATGTGATTGATTTCTCATTATCAATTAAATGTGTTCTCTTGATCTTTCTCAATTTGATTAAGCTTCCACAAAGTGTTGTAGAAGTAGATATTGTATTGTGTTTTAGTATATTTCATAATTTGTTAATCTATAGTGGGAATTTCTACATGGTATTGAAGCAAAGGTGATCAAGGCGAAGAATAATATACAAGAAGGAGAAGTTCAAAGTTTGTGGTTCTTGAATATAGAAATCGAGTTCTTATCACATCTCAATTTCACCGATGGCATTTAGTCGTTTAAGACTCAAGTATGCCCTTGATGGTAGCTCAAATTATATAGATTGGAAGGGTTACATGGAGGTAGTGTTAGAGGATAATGGTCTAAAGGACTTCATTGATCAAGAAGTCCCCAAGTTGATTGATGCTACTCAACTTGAAAAATGGAAGAAATGTGTGGCTAGAGCAAGGAGAATCCACCTAGAGGGAGTTCGAGACCACCTTGTCTCGAGCCTCCATGGGAAGGAGACACAGTTTTCGATGTGGAAAACATTGAAATATCTATATCAGAACAACAACAATCAGAGGAAGCTGGTGCTGAAAGACAAGCTTCGTAAGATCAAGTGTGAAAAGGCAACACGATCTCTACATGTTTGAACAAGCTTACCACATGTAGGGATGAGCTTGGAAGTGTAGGGATCATGACCGCTGATGATGACATGGTGAATCTTGCACTCCTCGGTCTTCCTAAGTGCTGGCATAGCTACCAAGACTCGGTTAATGGAAGAGAAAAACTGACAGATTAGGAATGACTTTGGTCGGATCTGATGTAGGAGGAAATAAGAAGAAGCACTAGAGATGGATCCTCATCAAAGCAAGATGATGACGAAAATATAGACTTAGCGAGTAAGGTGAGGAAAGGAAAAGGGAAGGTGTCCCATTCCAAATCTGGTTCTTCCCATGGTGGGAAGAAGAATGACAAATTGAAAGTGTGATGCTTTCATTGTCATGAAGTGGGCCATTATGCTACAAATTGTCCACAGAAGAAATCCAAGAAGGGTTCCTCAAAGGGATATGATGGTGAGGCATTAGCCTCACAGTTTGAGCTAGATTTCTCACTTATTTCATGCATGGTTTCATCCATGGTTGGATGTGTGTGGTACCTAGACAGTGGAGCTTCATTCCACATGTCAGGCGATAAGAATCTTTTCAGTACCTTGGAGGAGAAGGATCTCCAGATGTGGATCGAGATGGGCGATGATGGAAAGTACCATGTTTCAGGTGAAGGTACGGTTGTGTTTCAGAGGGAGCATGGAGCTCCCCTCACCCTAATTGATGTAAAGTATATGCCAGGTTTGAAGAAGAATATTGTGTCTGTTGCTATGATAGAAGATAAAGGTTATGATGTAGTCTTTAGTAAAGGAAAGGTATTCCTAAGGCATATCGGTACTGGATAGATAAAGCAAATAGGGATTCGAGTCAAGAATCTCTACAAGCTAGAGGTAGACAACTGTGCTACTTTGAGTTCTAAAGTTGAGATGGTGCAGAACCAATATATTGGTGAGCTATGGCGCCATAGAAGATTGGGCCACTTGCACCATGGAGCCCTGAAGATCATGCAGCATATTTCTACTGGATTACCCAAGGGAAAACTTGAGAAGATGACTACATGCAAAGGTTTTACCTTGGGTAAGTATGCGAAATCTTCCTTTCTGGATTGAGATAGTAGAGTTGGAGAAATCCTAGAGCGAGTTCACTCAGATGTTTGTGGAGCTTTCTCTACAACCTTCGCCGCTAAACAAAGGTACTATGTTATTTTTATTGATGATTTTTTCGTAGATGTTGGATCTACTTTATGCAAAATAAGGATCAGACCTGCTTGAGGTTTTGTGAGTTTAAAGCCTTGGTAGAGAAAGAGTCTAGAAAGAAAATAAAAGCCTTGCATAGCAACAATGGTGGAGAGTATGTCTCCCAACAGTTTAAAGACTTATGTGTTGTAGAAGGTATTAAATAGGAATTGACGACACCCCATAACCATAGCAAAATGGAGTGGCCGAAAGGAAGAATAGATCAATTGTGGGAGAAGCTCGGGCGATGTTGCATGACCAAAGCCTACCACTGCATTTGTGGGTTGAGGCATGCAATACAATAGGATACTTGCAGAACAGAAGCACACACCATATACTGGGGATGAAGACACTTATGGAGGCCTATTCTGGGTAGTGACCTAATGTAAGTCACTTTGGAATCTTTGGATCATCAGTTTACTATCATGTGACCAAAGATGCCAGGAAGAAGCTAGACCCAACAACTGAGTTGGGAATACTTGTGGGGTACACATATACACCCGACAACTATCAGGTGTACCTGCCTTCCACCCAGAGGATAGTGGTACGCAAGGATATGAAGTTCAATGAGAAAAAATCCATGGGCTTATCACTTGAGAGGGAGCTCGAGTTGCATGCAAATGAGAAAATTTTAGTTCCTAAAGAAGAGGAGCCTTAGATTGATGTGGAGCAGCCGCATGTAGAGGATCCGGGAGTGGACACATCCACTCATGCTGAAACTTCCAGAGATGGGTAGAAACACTTAAGGGAAGCTGACAGGTTGATGTTGATGCATAGGAGAATGTGGGACAACCATCTTCTTTGCATAGACAGAGGAGGTCACTCGAGCGGTACACTAGGTACATGGCCCTGGTTGGGAAGTGTGTAGATACTGAACCTTCTTCATTCGAGGAGGCAATGCAGAAACCAGTTTGGGTTGATGCAATGGTAGATGAGTACGACTCTATCATTCGGAACAGTGTGTGGGATGTTGTCCCAAGGCCTCATGACAAGTCAGTGGTGAGTTCCAAATGGCTTTACAAAGTAAAGCAGGCAGCTGATGGTAGTGTTGAGAAACATAAGGCAAGGTTTGTTGCTCGAGGTTTCTCACAAGTCGAGGGGATCGACTACGATGAGACTTTTTCTCCCGTATCAAGGTACTCGTCGATTAGATCAATGTTGGCAATATCAGCTCAAATGGGGTGGAAGATCCACCAGATGGATGTGAAGACAACATTCCTCAATGAGAAGATTGAGGAGGAGGTGTACATTGAGTAGCCAGAAGGTTTTGAAACCTTTGATCGTGAGTCGCATGTGTGCAGATAAGGAAAATTTTAAGAACCACCCTGAATTTATATGTATAATAAATGGGCTAATCCCCATGATACATAGGAAAAATGGGAGGCGATTTTATCAATAATATAATATGTATATATAATTTTTTTGGCAAATCTCTCACTAGATTATATTATCTTGTACAATGATGGAGAATCTTTCATTGAATTATAGAATCTTGTAAGATCTTGGCAAATCTTTTACTGAATAATAAAACATTGTGAAGTCTTGGCGAATTTTTTGTAAAAGTATGAAACCATATATGATAATAAGAAAACGTATTCATTAAACTGTAATATACTAACATACATGTTTGGAAAAAAGAAACATAATTTTCTCTTCCTACAAACAATGTTCCAAGTTTCAGTGGTTGTGTTTGTCAAGGTTCTTACAATACACTCTTTCATATCCTTCTATTAGTTTTGATAATATTCCACAACAAAGTTCTTGTAGGTGTTGATATTGACCATGAGTTCTGTCAAGGTAAGAGAGATTAATCTTTTCTCTACAACTTTTGTCAAGCTACCACTTTTTTCAAGTTATCAAATTTCTTTCTTATTCCATAGCCTCCAACAATGAGATAAAAAAAAAACACATCAAGTTTGTATACACCAACATGCCAACAAGTAGCAAGCCCCAACTATATTATATAATAAAGTATTAGGTATCCCCAAGGCTTGAAGGGGATCTAATTGAAAGAAGTGACCATTATGAGAAGCCTTCCAATCAATATATGAATATATAAATGTAGATTTATTATTATTTTAATTGGAAATCTTCAATTAAATAATAAAATTTAATTACGTCTCTCCTAATCTAAATTTCTTATTAGCATAATTCACTACCCTCATATGTCTCGCATTTTTTAACAGCGTTGTAACATGTAGATTAATTTCCTTTTTGGTGAACAATCTCCACCTTTTAGGAAAACATGGTGTAGTGGCTCCAACCAGTTGAGTCAAGCTATGGTTTAGCCTACCAAGTTGTTTTGGAAGGTAGCAAAGCATGTGTTGAGATACCTTAGAGGCACATCTCAGTTCGGATTGTGGTATAGACGGATAGAGGGAGTGAAGCTTCAGGGCTTCACAGATGCGGATTGGGTAGGGAGTCCATCAAACTAGAAGAGCACTTCTGAGGAATCTTCAACCTTGGTTTAGCTGCAGTTTCCTAGTACAATAGGAAACAGAGGTTAGTTGCACTTAGCTCAGCAGAGACTGAATACATCGCTGCTAGTTAGGATGCATGTGAGGCCATTTGGATGTGGAAGATTCTAGTGGGACTGTTTGGTCAAATGATGGATGCTACAGTGATCTAGTGTGATAACCAGAGTTGTATCAAACTCTTGGAGAATCAAGTTTTCATGACAGGTCCAAGCACATTGATATCTAGTATCACCATCTTCGAGACTGTGTGGTCAAGGGTATCATGTTGTTGCTGTATGTTTCGACCGAGGAACAGGATGCATATATTTTGACTAAGGAATTGTCAAAATGCAAGTTTGAGTTCCACGAAGACATGATTGGGGTTACTGATAATCCATTTCTTGTTGAGAGGGAGTGTTGAAAATAGCAACAAGAAATGCTAAAAATAGAATTGCTAAAAATAGCACTGCTATAAATAGTAGTTATCCAGTGTTGATCTTAGCAACAATGGATGGAAAAATGGAAGTGCTAAAAATAGCATTCTATAAATAGCATTTCGAGCTACCTTCCTATTTTAGTTAGTCCCTAAACTAAAATAGTGAAGTAAAATTCGAATTTGATCTTAGCAGCTGTTTGTAAAATAATTAATTAATTCATCTTGAGTTAATTACTTAAGGAAAATCAAACATGAAGTCTATGTGGGGACATGCAACAGTTTCTCCATTAATTGAGGAATTTATCCATCAATTAAATAGATAAGGATGAGTTGAACTATTGAGTTGTAATTAGTTGGCTCAGTTAACTGAGTCATGTCCAGTTAGAGTAATTCAGAAATTTTGTTGAATTAATGTAAGTTTAGTTAGTTAATGTTTTCATGCATGTAACTATTGCACTTCAGATAACTGAGTATTCTCTTATAAATAACTCATGCATGTTAGTTCAGATAGAGACCCAGTTGAGATCAGATGGAGGGGTGGTGTACTATCAGTTGCTAGAATATTCCATTGTGAATATTCCTTGCATGCAGAAGGAATTCTTTCCTTGAGGATTTTGCAGTTACTTCTTTAGGTTTAGAGAGTGTGATGAGGCCAATTCACACATCTGGCTCCACTGGACGCCAAGGAAAACTACGCAAGGAAATAGAAGGCTTGGAGGGCTTGAGGAGGAAATATACTATGTCTATTCAATCTATGAACTATATTTTTTGATTGCATAGAGAGCAAGATAGCTTGAGCGCTGATTCTTTTTGTAACTTGAACAAGATTTCCACTTGTATGATAATACAAAGATTGTGGTTTTAAGCTGAGGCTTTCCCTGAGTTATTTCTTCTGTGTTATGTGTGATTGATTTCTCATTCTTAGTTATATGTGTTCTTTTGATCTTTCTCAATTCGATTAAGCTTCTGAAAAGTGTTGTAGAAGTAGATCTTACATTGTGTTTTAGTATATTGCATAATTTGTTGATCTACGGTGGGAGTTTCTACATTTGGTAATTTTCTTGTGACCACCTCGCCCCCAATTCCTAGAAAATCCATGCCAATGACAATAAAAGAACCACCTACCAACATGCACATACCAAGCATGTCAAAGCCAGCTACGAAATCACACATGAAATATCTTACTTGAAAGTATTCCCATTGAAGTTGCTTGATCCTTTCCTTCGTTTTCTCTTCTTGTCAATACAAACTAATCAATAATATGATCAACATCCTTTACATATATTTTAAGCAATGAAAAATAAAAAGCATCATGGAAATTCACTATTGGAGGCAATAAAATAATTTAGGCCATTTGTCCAATCCTCTCAAGGATCTCAAAAGGCCTACAATACCATGGTGCCAACTTGGTGTTGAGCATTGGAAAAGGTATGTATTTACCATCTATTTCTTCATCCTTTCCTTTAAATCATAACTTATTTACATTCTAAAATGGTAATATGTTAAAGGATTATGATTGAATTAAGGAGATTTGTGATTCATGTAAAATGATTAATTATTGTCTCTTTCTATACAGAAAGTGAAGAAAATGGAAAATCACTATTCTAGAGGAAAATACAAAGTAGAACCAATTGCTGTCCCTTTGACAGGAAACCACATCCAGACGAGGAAATCAAGATCAGAGCGCATGGACTAGGAAAAGGAAGAAGAAATGTGGTATCAGTGCAAGAGGACAAAACAATAACTGAAGATTAAAGATATAGTGAATCCCTCAGGATCCTTTGATCCTGAGGGATCACTGCCTCAAGACTTATCTATATTTTTGATACTTTCGCATGACCATTATAAAAAGGGACAGCACTACTAGCCCAAGGGGTCAATAATATTGTTGATTTGTAGAATTCATTGTTGTAATCTGAGCTTTGGTCATCGAATCTCTTTAAAGAGCGATAGTTGTAACTCTGCCATTTATGCTTAATATATAACTCAGTTGTTGTTCCATTCTCTGATCCTGGAGTAACCACGGTAGTGTTTCCCTAGTGGCTAAGGGCTCAACCCTAGTGAATCACTTTCTTCTTGTATCATTATTTTCTGATTATAGTCATGTGTGGTTTGATTTCCTTTACATTTCCTTAACTTTCTTTATTCAGTAATCTCTCATTTCTGAACATTTCTCTGAATTTCTCTGTTGTATCAAATTACTAATTGGATAGCAAGATTATTATTTGCAACTAAAAATGTTATGTTGTTCATTCTGAAATAATATCGCACTGTCTAATTTAGAGATTTCTATTCATTTATAGATTGATATTGTTGTTCATTTACAGATTGATATTGCTATTCATTTACCGATTGGTATTGTTGTTCATTTGGCTATGGTTTACTTACAATTACGAATGTTGTTCATTCGATTACTGTTCCAGTATAACTGCAATTGTTGTTCCTTTATAACTGTGGTTAATGCCCATTATGCTAGAGTAAGATTATTGATTCTATAGTCATTGTGTGTTTACACTTGATTAAGTTTGTTGTTCAATTTTCGTGGACTTAGGTTTTTTGTTCCTTTCTCAGATTGTTGTTCAATTCCTTTATTAGTTAAATATTGTTGTTCAAATTCTTTCAGTTAAGATTGTTGCTTAATTCATTCCTATAGATTAAGTTTTGTTGTTCGTTCTCTTCAATAGATTAGTTGTTATTCCTCTTCTACTAATTGAATTGTTATTTCCAATATTTTCTTTGGTGTGGATAGAAAGATCTACAACTGTAACAAACATTGACTACTGTTGTCTAAGTTCTTAGATTGGATATTGTGCCTTTGATTGGTTTTCATTTACATCAATTTATAGGGGAAAGAGTTATCATTACTGCATCCTTGACTGATGATTGTTGTAGTTTCTTGAGTGAATGATTTAGTTACAAAGCATTTAAGTTTCTTGCCATTACAATTAGAGTTTGTTTCTAGCATTTATTTACTTTTGTAAAGCACTATACTGCAAGCATTACTCTTGAACAAGTGACTGCCTTAGACTGAGTACACTCTTGAGATAAAAAATTGTACCTGGATTGATAATTAATGTAGGGTAAATAGAGATTAAAAAGACCCTATTTATCGCTCAACATTTTGGTGTTGTTGCCGGGGAGAGTGTAGCCATTTGTTTCTTTTGAAAAGAGAGTAGTGTAAGCACCTGCTAGGAGAGAGTTGGGTTTTAAAAACAGAAGGTAAGAACCTGCATACGGAGCATGTAACAGTCCTGCTCCTCTGCTCGCTTTCCTGCAGATTTGTTGTTATTTTGGGTAGAAATAAGTATTTGATTTATGTGTATGACTAAGCAGAAAAAGCTTGAAAAGAATCTTAAACCACTACCCAAGCCTGATAAAGCTAAGGGACCAGTGACCCTTGGCCGATCTACCTTTATAGATGAAATCCTTAAAAAAGAAGAATTTCGGCTATCAGTAGGACCTAAAAAAGTTGCTTCTAGAAAACCTACTAGTTCCCCTTGGGTCACAGAATCACCATCTGTAGCCTTTGCTAAGGTGTACAGTGAAATAAAGGAGTAAGATTTTTAAGAAATTGAGAATTCTAGCCCAAAATTGTTACAAGAAGGGAACTGTAGTAATTTCTGCGAAGGAGGAGGAGAAATAGGGGAAACTGAAGAACCAAGATCTCCTCTTGGAATAGTTCAGCCATTAAGCGGCCCAGATAAGGGAAGTGTTGTCAAAATTATCCAAAACAAAGCTGAAGAACCTGAAGAACTAAGATCCCCCCAGACATTAGTTCAGCAAGGAATTCTCATCATCCCAGACAAAGGAAGTGCTTTTAAGGCCATTCCTATTAAAGCCATTCCTACTTCTTCTATCCAGCCTACGAATACCCTCCTAGAAATCCCAGAAGGATATTGGCACATATTAGACCAAATGGCCCAGAACCAGCAAACACCTCAAACCTCCACACTGCAATATCTCATTGTAGATACTGCAACTAATGCACCTATGAAGGCCATTCCTCTTCAACATATTCCCACATTCCATGGCTTAACATTGGAAGACCAGACGCATTTTTATTCGAATTCGATGTACTATGCAGGGGGTTCGACTATACCACTGATCCCCAAAAGCTGAAATTATTTCCCTCCACACTAAAAGGGGTTGCTTTACGATGGTTTATGGGGTTAGGTGGAGGTGTCATAAACAATTGGAATCAGATGAAAGTGCTTTTCTGAAGAAATATCAGGATTATTATAGGTCTAGAGAGTTAAAGGATGAAATATTTTAGATGGTAGCTAGACCTAATGAGATATTGGAAGAATATGTTGAATGTTTTCAGTAAAATCTTCAGAGATCTTCTTATGCATCATTACCCTTACCTAAAAATGTATTAAAAACGACATTAATTAAAGGGATGAAGGAAAAATGGGTTGAAACACTAAATATTATGGGAAAAGGAGACATTTATCAAGAAAATTTTGCTTGCATTATTGATTTATGTATCAGGAGTTCACGAGGGAGTACAAGGCTAAAACCAGTGGAACGTGATAGGTTCACAAGGGACAACAAGATCTCCAGTGAAGGAGTAACCCGCGCAGAAATCAGAAATTTACTGGAGAATTTCAAAACTGATATATTGGGGACTCTGACAACACAGCTCAATATTATGCAAGCTAAACAAAATCAAGTAGAAGCAGAGCAAAATTTGAAAATATTCTGCCCTAGATGTAGAAAGAAACACAACCACAAGGAGTGCCCACTAGATGTAGTTTAAGTCTGTGATATCTGTACAAAAGATCACTCCACAGAGAACTGCCCCTCACTTCTTGGTTTGAAAGCAGTATATAAAGAAGTGGAAGAAGAGTCAGAGCTAGTGTACCTACTCAATTAGCGTCGTCAATGGCAGCCACGACAACCAGGTATGTCCTCCGATCCATCTTCTTCTTTCCATCCTCCACAATATCATGCTCAACAATATAATACAATGTGGAAAAATCATCCTCCGTTTTCAAACTGGTCACAACAACTATTTCCTTCATAACCATGGTTGAATCAAACAAGGAAACCTAATTGGCCAAATTTTTCCTACTCTCCACCATGTTGGCAAAAAAATGCATATCCAACACAATGGTCCCCTCCCACTTCATAGAGTCAAGCCTGGTAGTCAAAATAGTAGAGCCCAATGAATCAGCCAGCTGGAACCATTCCACTCCCTCAACTTACACTGCAAACGCCATATGCACTACAACAAAATCCCTAGTCCAACTTAAGATTGCAATTCCCAACCCAACCCAACTTGAACCCAAATAATAGACCGGTTCAATCCATTCAAATAATCGAAACACCAAAACTAGAAATCGATATAAGGGAGTGAAACAACCTTTAATTAAGATCTGGGTGCATTATAGAAACTGAGGGAGATAAAAATGTTTAAGTTGAAAATCAGTTACTTGTAGAACAACCACTACAAGAAGAGGATATGGTCAGACAACAAACTGACAACCAAGCAACCACCTCTTCTCCCCCATTCCCAGAATGATTAATCATAACATGCCCTATAGAACATATTGACTTTGATATTCTAGGAGAACTTAGAAATCTATGTATAAAAATCCCACTCCTCCAAGCTATCCAAGATATCCCAATATATGCAAAAACCATCAAAGGGTTATGTATAGGGAAACCAAAGAGGAGAATAACAACTAACTCAACAGTCCAAGTATTTGGCACCCTATCTAATCTGTTATCAGGAAAAGAAGCACATGTCAAATATGAAGACCAAGGGAATCCTATAGTGACAATTCAAATCAATGGACAAACCTTTTCAATTTCCCTAGTTTATTTAGGGGCTAAAATTAATATTTTAACAACCACCACTTGTCAAAAACTGGGCATCACATCACTGGAACCAACCTCCACCTTATTGGAATTGGCTGACCGATCAGTGATTAGACTAGAAGGTGCACTTCATGATGTAATGGTATGCATAGATTCCTGGGAATATCCTGCTAGCTTTCTGATAATCAACCCAAAAAACTGACTCGATGGACATCCATTAATCTTAGGTAGACCTTGGCTTGCGACTGTTGATGCTTACATTGGCTGCTGACAAGGCAATATGACTACAACTAGAGGGAGCAATATCAAGAATCTAGCTTTATACCCTCCAGCCCAGCCAAGTGTAACAATAATAAAAACTAACAAACAACCTGTATCATACCTCACAAAAAACATTAGGTCCCCATTAACTATAAAATATGCCCTCGATTTTAAAGATCAAATAGAGGATGATGTTATTAACAACTTCATTAACCAATTAGAATCTAGATCCCATGTACAATGTCACATGATAGAGGCAACATTTGACAATGAACTAGACGAAGATCTTCTCAAAGACACGCGTGATCAAGCAATACCCACTACCTCTATTTCAAATAGCAAAACTATAGAGATTGAGCCAGGAAAAATCCTGAACATTAACAATAACTTGATTCCTAAACAAGAAGAAAAGTTGGTCCAACTACTGAGAAATATAAGGAAGATTTTGCATGGGATTATCCAAACATGAAGGGAATTGATCCCCAGCTGTGTACGCACCATATTTATACAGAAAAGGATGTTAGACCCATCCGCCAACCCCAACGGAGACTCAACCCTCATCTGAAAGAGATTTTGAAAGCTGAATTACAAAAACCTCTGGATGTAAACTTTATTTATCCAATCTCCAATAGCAAGTGGTTCTCTCCACTAGTAGTGGTGCCAAAGAAGAATGGAAGTGGGGGATTTGTGTAGATTATAGAGAATTACACAAAGAAAACTAGAAATACCACTTTCCTCTTCCATTCATTGATCAAGTATTAGATACCTTAGCAAGAAAGAAATTCTTTTCTTTCTTGCATGGCTTCAGTGGATACAATCAGATTCAGATTGCCCTTAAAGACCAAGACAAAAATACTTTTACCTATCCTTGGGGAACATTTTCTTACAGAGTCTTGCCCATTGGCCTATGCAATGCCCTTGCCACATTTCAGAGGGCCATCCTAGGGATATTTTTAGATCTAATAAATGAAGGGCTTGAAGTATACATGGATGATTTCACATCATACGAAGATGATTTTGAGCTAGCACTAGACACATTGGAAAAGGTGTTGCAACGATGTATTACCACCAGGCTTTGCTTGAGCCATGAAAAGTGCTATATGATGATGACTGAAGGGCTCATCCTAGGTCATTATATCTCAGCAGCTGGAATACAGGTAGTTCCGGCCAAAATTCAAATAATCTTGTTAATACCTACTCCTACCACACAAATAGAGGTACTTAGTTTTCTCGGATTTTCTAGTTATTATAGGAGATTCATAGAACATTTTTCTCAAATATATGCAACCCTATACGCACTGACAGGGAATGTTGATTTTGTTTGGATAGATAAATGCGATTGTGCTTTTGAGGTTCTAAAAAAGCTTCTGTCAACAGCCCCAATGCTCAGAGGCTCAAATTGAGACCTGCCATTTCAAATTTCATTGGATGCTTCAGGCATAGCTATTGGAGCAGTCCTTGGGTAGGAAGAAGAAAAAAACCATATGCAACTTATTATATTAGCAAGAATTTGTCTCCTATTGAGCTAAACTATATCGTTATTGAAAAAGAGTTCTTAGCTGTAATACATGTTGTAAATAAATTTAGGCATTATATCACTAGATATCCTATTGTTTTATATATAGATCACTCTGCCATAAAATATTTAGGAAATAAACCTATTACAAATGGTAGGGTAACGATATGGTTGATTTTATTGCAGAAATTTGACATCACAATAAAATATCGACCTGGAAAAGAGAATCATGTAGCTGACTTTCTCTCGCGAATGCCGAAGCCAATGGATGCATCAGCAGTTGAAAATTGATTCCTAGATGAGCATTTGTTTGCTGTTACTGTCAAGACACCCTGGTATGCTGATGTTGCAAATTATTTAGTAGTAGGCAAATTACCAAAGCATCTAACCCCCAATGAACCAAAATAGATTGTGCAACATAGTACTTGATTTTCTTGGATTGGAGGCTACCTATTTCATACAGGGGCAGATATGCACATCAGAAGATGCATCTGTGAAGATGAAATATTTGACATTCTGAAAGCTTGTCATGATAGACCGTGTGGTGGACATTTCGCAGATCGAAGGACTGGTCACAAGGTTTTGCAAACATGTTATTATTGACCCATAATCTTTAAAGATGCTAAGAAATTTGTTCAATCTTGCGACAGTTGCCAAAGAATAGGATGCCCTGGATAGTCCGACGAAATGTCTTTAAACCCACAGTTAGTAATCGAATAATTTGAGTGTTGGGCGCTCAATTTTTTTGGTCTGATCAACCCATCATCAAATCAGAAAACATATATCCTAGTAGCAACAAAGTATGTTACCAAATGGGTTGAAGTAGAGGTACTTCCAAGAGCTACAGAGGACTCTGTGATTCATTTCCTATTCCAAATATTTGTGTGATATGGCCTCCCAAGGGACATAATCACGGACGGAGGACCACAGTTTGTAGGTAATAAAATCACTGCAACATTAAAAAATTATCATATTCAGCACAAAATTACCACTCCGTATCTCCCACAGGAAAATGGCCAAGTAAAGAGCACGAATAAAGTGATAGAGGCAATATTGACAAAAACCATTGCATCACACAGACGTGATTGGGCTTCAAGATTGCCGGAAGCCTTGTGGGCATACTGAACAACATGGAGAAACACCATCCATTATTCACCATACCAGCTAGTATTTGGGAAGGAACTCGTCTTTTCAATAGAGTTTGAAATACAAACATTAAGAACAACACAGGAGATCGATCTGGATTTAAATGAGGCCCAGACTAATAGATTATAGAAAATTAACGAGCTAGATGAAATTAGGCTCTCAGCTCTTCAACACACTACATTAATCCAACAACAGAGAGCAAAATGGCACGATGCCTTGATTAAAAAGAAAATCTTCCACGAAGGAGATTGGAAACTCCTATATGGCTGTAAGTTTCAGGATTTTCCGGGGAAACTTAAAACTTGATGGCTTGGACCATATGAAATCCAGAAAGTGCATGACAATGGCACCATTATTTTGACTACTATTGATGGATCTGGACATACCTTTAAAGCAAATGGCCACCAAGTACAACTGTACCATAAACCGCTTACTCACGAATCCTTCTAGTGCAGCTCCGGGAAGATTTTGATATGCAGATTCTTGTTGAGGAAAATAATTCTTCCTCGGCATTGGTTCACTAAGTAATTTAATTATTCTTAAATTTTGTACATAACTTTTTCTTTTCTGCTTGTATAAATTACTTTATGTATAGACTTTTGCATTTCTGCATTTTTTTGTATTTTGCTGTTCCTTTCCGAAGGAACAACATTTTTTCATTTTGCTGTTCCTTTCAACAGGAACAACATTTCCACCTTTTTGTTGTTCCTTTTTGAAGGAACAACACTTTTGCATTTTGTTGTTCCTTTCTGAAGGAACAACATTTATGCCTTTTTTCTATTCCTTTCCGACGGAACAACACTTTTACATTTTTTTGTTCCTTTATGAAGGAATAGCATTTCTGCCTTTTTGTTGTTCCTTTCGAAAGGAACAACACTTTTGCATTTTGTTGTTCCTTTTCGAAAGAACAAAATTTTCACCGTTTTGTTGTTCCTTTCTGAAGGAACAACACTTTTGCATTTTGTTGTTCCTTTCCGAAGGAACAACATTTCCGGCGTTTTGCTGTTCTTTTCCAAAGGAACAACACTTTTGCATTTTGTTGTTCCTTTTCGAAGGAACAACATTTATGCCGTTTTGTATTCTTTTACGAAGGAACAACACTTTTCATTTTGTTGTTCCTTTCCTAAATAACAACATTTCCACCTTCTTGTTGTTCCTTTTCAAAGGAACAACACTTTTGCATTTTGTTGTTCCTTTCCAGAGGAACAACATTTCCGCCTTTTTTCTTTTCCTTTTTGAAGGAACAACACTTTTGCATTTTGTTGTTCCTTTTTGAAGGAACAACATTTCCGCCTTTTTGCTATTCCTTTTCGAAGGAACAACATTTTTTCATTTTGTTGTTCTTTTCTGAAGGAACAACATTTCTGCCTTTTTGCTATTCCTTTCCGAAGGAACAACACTTTTGCATTTTGTTGTTCCTTACTGAAGGAACAACATTTCCACCATTTTGCTATTCATTTCTGAAGGAATAGCACTTTTGCATTTTGTTGTTCCTTTGGAAAGGAATAGCATTTCGTCATTTTGCTATTCCTTTCCGAAAGAACAACACTTTTTCATTTTGTTGTTCCTTTCCAAATGAACAACACTTTCACATTTTGTTGTTCCTTTTCGAAGGAATAGTACTTCCACATTTTTGTTGTTCCGTTCTGAAGGAACAAAATGAACAACACTTTCCTTTTTTGTTGTTCCTTCCGAAGGAACTACACTTTTACATTTTGTTGTTCCTTTCCGAAGGAACAACACTTTCACGTTTTGTTGTTCCTTTCCAAAGGAACAACACTTCCATACTTTTGTCATTCCTTTATGAAGGAATAGCACTTTCATTTTTTTTTTTTTGTTCCTTTCCGAAGGAACAACACTTTCGTTTTTTTTTGTTCCTTTCCGAATGAATGGAAAGGAACAACACTCTCGTTTTTTGCTTTTCCTTTCCGAAGGAACAACACTTCCGCATTTTTGTCGTTCCTTTTTGAAGGAATAACACTTCCGCTAGATTTTTTTGTCGTTCCTTTTAAAATTAACAGTCTTTCTTTGCATTTTTTTCCTTTCTGTTATTCCTTCCGAAGGAACAACAGTTTCAATTTCGGATGATCTTAGGTTGTTCCACTAAAGGAGTGGTATTTTATTTCATGCTTACTTTATTTGTTGTTCCATCTAAGGAACAACACTTTTTGAGTGCATTTTTTTTGTTTTTTGTGTGTGTGTGTTTCATCATTTAGAGGATTTTTGTGAATGAGGGTTCATTTAAGGCACAACTATGCATTTATTCAAGGATACAAAAACTAGAGGATACTGAAATCAACAAACCAAAGAAAAATCTTTATCTTTAGAGAAATTGCTTTGAATTGATAAGATAAAAGAGGAAAGGACACAACTATTTATATCACTTTGTTGTCTTTATTTTCACAAAAACCAATTTGATTGATTATTTTTATCATGTTGGTTCTTTCTAAATCTTCATAATTCACTTTGATCATTATTATTGAATAATAATAAGGGCATATTTTCCTCTATTGAGATGTTCAGACTTCTTCCACCATCCCTACTCTTAAGGAGTGATGAGCCATCCTATATATATAAATAGGAAAGTGCTATATAAAAGAAAATAAAAAAAGAAAAATACATATCTATATGATTACTAACATGATTTGTCAGATGAAGGATAGGGGGTCTCATCAAGAGCCAGCCTACCATGATCTTAAGGAAGCAAGTGAAGCGACATTCCCACTATGGCCATCACACTAGGGATATGATCCAAGAGGCATATCAGAAAAGTAAAAAATTCCTCGGAATAGGAGCTCTCATGACCAGCCAGCCTGCCCACCTTTCATTCCTTCCTGGTGAATGGAATTGTGATTCATTTGTTTGCCAAGCTAGCACAATGGCCTCCATTCTGAAATCACACAACACTTTCCTAGGCATACACAAAGGATTATGGTTCCAAGGGTGAAATAAGCAACTTTGTCAAGGTTATGGACACCTGTGGGCAACAGAGCTCTGCTGATGGTATTGAAGTCATATTTTTTATACACCAATAGGCATTATAAATCCTTCTTCTTATATCTTTATATTCAAATGATATTATGTTATATAACCCTTTCGAACCTTTTATAAATGAAAATCATTTATAAATCAATCATAATGGTTAAAGTGGATAATGATTGCATAAGAACTTTTACTTACGTCAGTTGTACTATCCTCTATTTTTCACATCATTTCACGGCATTTCCATATTTATTCGCAATTTCCATCATAAGCCTCGATTTCAGTTATCAGTCGATTTTTGTAAACATGTCATGGATCTATACGTCATTCCTTTATTCTACTATACAACTACATTCTAGCATGCTGCTACTTTATTTGTTAGCCGAGGATGGCCTATCACATTTCAGGGGGCATGGGTGACCTCCATAATACACTGGCATACGTGTCAATTCCTTATTTGGAGGTATTATGACTCCATCAAAACTCAGGAATGGAAAGTTTAACGGTATTGTATTTCCCAATATGCATAGCTTGTTGTTCCATTGCCATTTTTGTGTTTTTGCTCTGTCAAAATTAACAGTGAGCTAAAGCTTGAATAGCTTGCTATTCCATCGTCATCTCTATGTTTTTTTTATCAGTGTTCTAAGCTTGAACAAAATGAGAGGCAGATCAATATGCAGTGAATCACAGGTGTTAATGGTCTCTGACATTGCACGTGAAATTTTAGCAAGAGCAGGATGGATTGTTTGCCTTAACTGACTACAATAGTCTAACGAGACAGTAGCTATTGAATTTTTGTAGAATTTGTAGGAAGATCTTTCCATCGTGAGGGGGAGGAAAACAATAGTAATGGATGTGACAATTGCTGAGGTTTTGGGACCGCCAGCTATTGGACCAATATGGACCGTGAAAAAAATGAGACTTCAAGATGCTATAACCATCTTCTGGGACGAAGGACAGAGCCTTACTGTCAAAGGAAAAGGAGTCCTCCTTGCAACCCTGGGAGAACCTTGGGTAGAATTGGTCGAAATTGTCCAAAGCTACATCACATGTGATGGCAGAAAAGGCGTGGTAAGACTATGCCATCTCAAACTGTTAGCTATATTAAAACAAAAATGTGTTGTGAATTTTCCCACATACTTAAATTTTTTATTGCATGATGCTTCCTTAAGTATAAGAAAATCTCATCATGTAGAATCAATAGTAAGTCATCATGGTTTAATTCGGCTAATAGTCAGTTACAGTGTTGCCCAACAGCATAGTAGTTGGGAAGAATTGGTTTTCTCAATAGATGGGGGATTGACCTTACCAGCCCCAAAACGAAACACTGCTAGCACATCAATTAGATCGCAAAAATGAAGACAATCTATCAGATTAGGGAGAAGTAGAGGAATGTTGGGAAATCCCCAAGAAAATAGTAGCCAGCCAGTAGAAATACATGACTTAGAGGATGAGCAACCCCCACAACTTGAAGGAGGGGAAAATGAAGAAGAAGAATTAGAAGAAAATGAAGAAGAGGAACCGGAAGAAGAAACTGAGCACTCCAGACAAGAAGAAGGGGAGGAAGCAAAACTACCTAGTGAAAGCCCATTACAAAACCCTCTACAAGAAGATGAATTGGCCTAAATTTTGGCCAATATGGGTGGGTATGTCCAGCCCACTCAACCTCGATATTGAGGCAGGACAATCACAGGAATGCTCTGCTCATAGTAAGAGTTCATCTAGGAAGATGAGTGATGAGGAGGAAGAAGAAGGACAATCTTAGGAACACTTTGCTCACAATAAGAGTGTATCCTAAGAAATGAATGACGAAGAAGAAGTAGAAGTAGAAATCACCCGGGAAACATCAGATCAAACCATGGTTTCCTCCCCTGAAAAACCTAATCAGGAGGACGAGAACACTGAAGAAGTGTTTCAAGCAGAAAGCATGGAAATAAGCTAGGGCGAGGGTACAATCCTGAAGAACAAAGCCTGGGGCCAAGAAAAGAAATAGTTGTTCATTCGAAGAAAACAAATGAAATCAAAAAGTTACAAAAAAAACAGCAGAGACTGTTAAATGTAATTAAACAACTCAGACAACAAATAAGGGTCCTAAAAATGGGGAAAATCTCAAAAAGAACCCCTGGAGCAAAGCATACATCCACCCAGGTGAAACCCCATAAAAATAAGATCAAACGAACTCAAACTAAACCCATTATCATTCAAGACCGCAAGGAACAACATCTGGTTGTTACAAACACAGAGGTCTAAACAGAAAGCACATCAGTTTGTAATATGGATGTCCAGACAAAGACATTGTCCTCTAACATCACAATCGACCAGACAGTTCATGAGAAGGAAATGCAAACTATAAGAACTAGATGCCATAATAAGGAGATCTAGGTAGATCTCCAGCCCAAAAATGTTATGATGGACAATGATCTGAGGATAGTGGAACTTCAAAAGGATTTGGCACAGGCCCAACAAATGATAGAAAAACTCACAGAGGAAATTGTTCCTCAAGAGAAATATCAAAAGTTACAATAGCAGGTAAAGAACATCAATGCATCAGAGAGCAAGGCCTTTGATAGATGGCGAAGGGCAGAGGAAAAAGTTAAAAAAGTAACCAATAGAATAGACACAGTTATGAGTCAAATTGATACCTTATGTTCTCTGTATACTGATGTTCTAGCATGTAGGGCACTTGCCAAAAACTATGCTTTGTTTTTTATGAAAAGGTACTTACAATTGAAAATTAAGGCTGTTAACGCAGGGGTGCCTAGAGCTAAAAACTATTGATGATTTCATAAACTATTGTAAGCATTATGGGGTGAAATTCCAATGATTTCTATGTGAGTTTTATTTTCATAATCTTGTGTTGGATGGTGAAACGGAAGATAACCCTAGCAATTTTGTGGGTGATATCCAGCTTTAGGCATTCATCTCTTTTGCTGTTAACAAGATAAAGTGGCTTAAAGCCCACAATACCTTCCAGAGACAGGAGAATGAGTTAGATCTGTGGGTAAGGGGTGAACCTAGAAACCCATTGCAACTATGGAATAAGCATAGAAGCTTAATGAGAAAGAAGGGTGTGATCCAGACATTGGGACCCATTCACACGATAGTTGTCCAGAAAGGGGTGGAATACTTCCTAGCCATCAAGGACCTTGCCATAGGAGCATCCAAATTCCGATACAAGACTTCCAATTGGAATGTCCAAGACAAAGAGCCTTTCAATTACGAAAATTTTAAGCTAGCTGCTAATCGCCTAGTTACCTATGGTGACCTCATCTTGAGAGAAGGCCCGTCTTGGTTAGGTTGTAGGTTTCTAAGTCCAATCATCTAGTATCTCAAACCAGGGTATAGAGCCCTATATGAATTTCCTGAAGGTCAAACAGGGCATATTTTTGAAGTCTTAGCTAGAAATCATGGCTTTAGACCACTGCATGAAAATCATTCTCTAGGTTATTCCCTAACTGCCTTGCATGTCAATTACAACGTTTTCATGAGAGCATGAAAAAGGGTAAGCAAGGGGGTGTGTTGAGCATTGGAAAAGGTATGTATTTACCATCTCTTTCTTTATCTTTTCCTTTAAATCATAACTTCCTTACATTCTAAGATGGTAATATGTTAAAGGATTATGATAGAATTAAGGAGATTTGTGATTGATGTAAAATGATTAATTATTGTCTCTTTCTATGCAAAAAGTGAAGAAAATGGAAAATCACAATTCCGGAGGAAAAGACAAAGCAGAACCAATTGTTGTCCATTTGACAGGAAACCACATCCAGACGAGGAAATCAAGATTGGAGTGCATGGACCTAGAAAAGGAAGAAGAAACATAGTATCAATGCAAGAGGACAAAATGATAACTGAAGATTAAAGATATGGCGAATACCTCAGTATCCTTTGATCCTGAGGGATCCCTACCTCAAGATTTATCTGCATTTTTTATACTTTCACCTGGCCATTATAAAAAGAGACAATGCTGCTAGACTAAGGGGCGAATAATATTGTTGATTTGTAGAATTTACTGTTGTAATATGAACTTTGATCATCGAATCTCTTTAAAGAGTGATAGATGTAACTCTACCATTTATGCTTAATATATAACTCAGTTGTTGTTCCATTCTCTGATCTTGGAGTAAGTGTGGCAATGTTTCCCTAGTGGCTAAGGGCCTGACCCTAGTGGATCACTTACTTCTTGTATCATTATTTTCTAATTACAGTCGTGTGTGGTTTGATTTCCTTTGCATTTACTTAACTTGCTTTATTTAGTAATCTCTCATTTCTGAACATTTCGTTGAATTTCTCTATTATATCAAATTAGTAATTGGATAGCAAGATTATTATTTGCAACTGAAAATGTTATGCTATTCATTCTGAAATAATATCGCACTATCTAATTCGAAGATTGTTGTTCATTTATAGATTGATATTGTTGTTCATTTACAAATTGATATTTCTGTTCATTTAGCTACGGCTTACTTACAATTGTGATTGTTGTTCATTCGATTATTGTTCCACTATAACTGTAATTGTCGTTCCTTTATAACTGTGGTTAATGCCCATTATGCTAGAGTAAAATTACTGATTCTATAGTCGTTGTGTGTTTACACTTGATAAAGTTTGTTGTTCAATTTCTATGGACTTACTTAGGTTTGTTGTTCCTTTCTCAGATTGTTGTTCAATTCTTTTATTAGTTAAAGATTGTTGTTCAAATTCTTTAGGTTAAGATTGCTGCTTAATTCATTCCTGTAGATTAAGTTTTGCAATTTGATCTCTTCAATAGATTAGTTGTTGTTCCTTTTCTACTAATTGAATTGTTATTTCCATTGTTTTCTTTGGTGTAGATAGAAAGATCTACAACTATAACGAACATTGACTACTGTTGTCTAAGTTCTCAGATCGGAGATCTTGCCTTTGATTGGTTTTCATTTACATCAGTTTACAGGGGAAAGAGTTATCATTACTGCATCCTTGACCGATGATTGTTGTAGTTTCTTGAGTGAATGATTTAGTTACAAAGCATTTAAGTTTCTTGCCATTAAAATTAGAGTTTGTTTCCAACATTTATTTACTTTTGTAAAGCACTATGCTACAAGCATTACTCTTGAACAAGTGACCGCCTCAGACTGAGTACACTCATGAGATAAAAAATCGTACCTGGATTGATAATTAATGTAGGGTAAATAGATGTTAAAAATACCTTGTTTATTGCTCAACACACTTGGCACATTATCTTATCCTCAAGGAGATCTTCTTGGGTTTGATGTGAAAATACACATGCTCCCCAACCTAAAAATCCTTAAATGCCTCGTGTTGGTGTACATAACTTTCTGCCTATCTTATGTTTCCTTTAGATTATTCTTTATAACTTGCATTTCATATTCCATGTCTACTAACATGTCTGGTCCAATAAGTATTGTGTTCACTGGATCACTTCAGCTGATGGGAGTGTTACAACTCCACCCATATAGTGCCTCAAATGGACTCAGCCTCAGTGACGCCTGATAATTGTTGTTGTATTCAAACTCAACCAATGGAAGGTACTCCTCCCATCTCATTTTTTGATGCATGACATACATCCTCAACATGTCCTCCAATATCCTATTGACCCTATTTGTTTGTCCATCTGTCTGTGGATGCTAAGTTGTGTTAAAGGCCAAATCTATCCCCAATCTTGCAAACAACTCCTTCCAAAACTTGGAAGTGAACTTGGCATCCTTCCCTGACACAATATTATCCCGAACACAATGCAATCTCACAATCTCCCTGATGAATACTTTTGATACCTCACTAGATGAATACTTAGTCATCACTGGAATGAATTGAGCTACCTTGCTCAACCTATCAAACAAAATCATAATAGAATCATGTTGCCTCGATGTCTTCAGAATGCCTAATGAAATCCATGGAAATGACCTCCCAGTTCCACTTTGGAAATGGAATAGGCTAAAGAAACCCACATAGATGCTTACACTTTGCTTTGATCTACTGACAGTCCAAACATCTCACCATGAACTCTACCACTTCCTTATTTAAATTAACCTAGTAGTAGAATGTATTTACTACCATCAACATCTTTTGATATCCTCGGTGACCTAAATATGGTTTTACATGATGCTCCCTCAAGATAAGCTTATTGAGTTCATTGTCATCTAGCACATAGATCCTATCCCTAGATCTCACCAAGCCATCTGTTGTAAGATGATAATCCACATCCTGATCACCTATACATTATTGTAACCTAAGCATAAGCTCCATGTACCTATCATCCTATTGTCCTGCCTGTAAGATCTAATCTTGTAGTTTTGTCCCATATGAGCTCAATGTTGCAACATGGTTCAACTACACCTTCCTGCTAAGAACATTTGCAACCTTGTTCTCCTTTCCCTTAATGTACCTAATCTCAAAGTCAAACTCACTATGGGTAGCCAACCATCTAGCTTGCCTGTCATTCACATTCAGCTGGTGAAACATATATCTCAAACCACTGTGATCACTCACCAACACAAACCTCCTGCCAAGAAGATAATGTATCCACATCTTCAAGGCAAGAATAATAGTTTCCAACTCAAGATCATGAGTCACATAGTTTTTCTTGTGTTCATTTAGTTTCCTAGACTAGTATCATATCGTGTGTCCTTATTTCATAAGGAGACTAGAAATCCCTCTCTTGTAAGCATATGTACATACTACAAACTCTTTATCTAGATCTACAATCTTTAACACTAGAGCATTTGTCAAAATTGGTTGCACATTCCTCTGTCCATTCAAACTTCTTATCCTTCCTTTGTAATTATGTAATAGGATATGCAATGCATGAGCATTTTCTTATGAACCTCTTGTAGTAACCTACTAAGCCCATGAATGATATGAATTCCTACACATTTCTAGGAGTTTCCCACTCCATGATAGCCTTTATCGTTTTTGGATATACTGTTATGTCATTCTTGGAAACAGCATGTCCTAAGTGGTGTACTTTTGTCTGAAAGAAACTACACTTGTTAAGCTTAGCATACAATTGATTCTCTCTTAGAAATCTTAACACTGCTGCTAAATGTTCAACATGATCTTCCTCATTTTTAGAATATATCAATATGTCATCAACGAATACTATAACAAACTTGTCTAGATAAGGACACAACACTATTCATCAAACACATAAAAGTAGTTGGAGGATTAGTCAAAGTGAATGGAACTACAACAAACTCATAATGCCCATACATGGCCCTGAAGGTAGTCTTGTAGGTGTCTTCTTCTTTGATGTGTAACTAATCATATCATAATCATATATCAATCTTTGAGAACATTTATTCTCCCTTTAAATAATCAAAAAAGTCATCAATCCTCGACAATGGATACCTGTTCTTGATTGTCACCTTGTTCAACTTCCTATAGTCGATGCACAATCTAAGAGTACCATCCTTCTTATTCATGAACAATATTGGTGCACCCTAAGGTGGTAGACTTGCTCTAGTGTATCCCTTATCAAGCATTTCCTTCAACTACAACTTCAACTCTATTAAATATAGAGTGCTCATCCTAGAAGGTGCATTTGATGTTGGTGTTGCCCCTAGTACCAATTCAATAGAAAAGTCACTTTCTTGTGGGGAGGAAACTATGGAATCTCTGTTCGAAACACATCCTGAAATTGTTACAATACAAGGTACCTCTTGAATATTTCTTCATCCTCAACATCCTTACCCTTGTCACTGGAAATATGAACTGCAAACATCAACACCCTTTTCTAGAACTATGCTTAGCCTACATAGTTGTGCCCATCCTCACTAATTTAGGCTTCTTCTTCCCCTACAAGATTATCTTATCTCCATTATAATCTAAGCACTCAATAGCCTTTTCATAGAAATCTACCTTGGTCCTGTGAAGATACAACCAATCCATACCCAAAATCATATTATACGATCCCAATGACAGTACATTCAAATGTGCTATTATAGGCATACCATTAAACTCAAATGCACAAGCTCTTACCCAATGATGAACTCTCTTCTTTGTAACAGTAGCCAACTACACCAACCAAGACTCAGCAAGAACTTCTTTTTTCAAGCCACACTTATCTACTAGGTCAGGATTAACATAACTATAATTAGATCCAAGATCAATCAAAATATAAATAACCTGATTGCAAAGCTTACCTTCCATCTCAATGATAGATGTCTGGTGATCTGCATACCTATTTTCCATAGCCGCATAAATCCAATTAATACTATGACCAACATCCTCGACTTTTTGCACCTCTTGAGCACCATAGGTATAAGGCCTACCTCCCTAGTGCAATGGAAAATCCTTATTACAATGATCTTTGCTACATATCCAACATAGAAATAGTGCTCTATTATCACCTCTAGTTTATTTCTCTCCAGGTTGCAATACATGTCCCTTCTCAACCACACTGAACTTCTTGTAAGGAGAAACATTTTCTTTCTTACTTGCATCTTGAGGTCATCCCTACTTTAGTGGCCATTTTCCTTTTACTTTCTCATTTCCCTTCAAGTCACATTTAGGCTCATATTTTTGTTTTGACTGCTCATAACAATCTTTTAATTTCTGGATGGCTTCCTCAAGTGAGCTAGGCTCATCAAACTCAATATAGTCTCTATATGTTGTTGGAAATCCACTAATGAATCTCTGGATCTTAGCCTTATCCTCCTTGAGATATGTCACATATGTCAACAACTACAAGAATCTACCAATATACTCATCATTTGTCATAGAACCCATTTGTATCTCATAAAACTCCTTAGCTCTATCATCATGGTACCTCCCTGATAAATACTTCTTCTTGAATATCCTCTCAAAATAATCCCAAATCAAGTCTTCTTCCTGAATTACCTTGAAATTCTTCACATCTTCCCACCAAATATCTGCTTTCCCTTTAAGACTGAAGGTGGATTTCTTGGCTTTCATGTTCTCTAAATAGTTATGCAATCTAAAGAATTTATTCACTCCAAGAAACCATGCTTCTGCATCTTATGGCTTCTTCATCTCTTCATCAAATGTAGGAGGCGTCATCTTCTTGAACTCCTTAGGTAGATACTCCCTCCTCCTATAAGGATGGTGATGTTGATGACTGTAATAATGTCTCCTGGATGAGGAATTAGAATAATTCCCATACATACCAGTCTTCCTGTTAGGTGTATCTAGTGGTCTACCACCTCTAACTATTTCCCTTCTATACCATCTGTATCTGGATCAAGGTATGCTACCATAAGATCCATTAGTTTTCTCTTCCTTCTCTTGATTGATTCTCATCTATCCTTGTTTTACAACTCTAAAAAGCTCTGAAGGATTGCTGCACTAACCTCTACCTACTTCTCCTAAGCCATTGCAAGTATTTCTTGAGCCTCATCCAACCTATCATTGTTTTCTTTGCAAATTATGATCTGTGCCCTCAATATCCTCAATGTATATGTTATACCAAGAGAATACTCTTCTCATTATTTCCCAATTGATTTGTAAGAAAGTGTCACGAGAACTATAGTCTACCATTTTTCTTGTTATCTTGAATTTTGTTCTTCCTACAAGTATACCATGTCAGATAAACCAAATAGATACCAAAATCAAAACCATACCTATGGATGTTCAAGGGAGGCTTATCTCATCTACAATATCAATCCACATTATCATGTACATGTATAATCATAAACCTATTTGTGTAATAATATAGCATCACAAAAAACATCATGCATGATCATACCAACTATATACCATGATCCCATGCATGACAACCATAACCTTGAAAACATCATACTTACCCAAACAGAGAAAAACCATGCTTTGATACAACCTTGTGGTATCATATATGACCCAAAGAGAGCACAACCCACTCTAATACCACCCTGTAACATGCCTCCTCTCACATATACCCACTTTCACTAGCTTACTCGAGGAAAACATGAAATGAGGGGCTACTATGATATGAGTCAACCTCCTACATGACCTTAAATAAATGGAGTTGCCACAACTAGACCTTACTGGCTTCCCTTAGGTGCCACAAGACCCCCAAGAGTAACCCAACCCCTCCAGGTGTCCAATCCCTATGAAAACTCACCTTTTCCTTGACCTAGAGCCCTAGTCATGTTGAGAAATGGCAACAAGAAATTCCAGTTTAATTTGTCCTTGAATTAAACTAAGAATTAAAATCAAATTCTATTCTCATATAAAATTGTAAATAGTTAATTAAGTTTAATTAACTTAATTAGCATAGGAATTTCAAGTTGGAAGTCTTTCTATAGTCGTGTATATATTCTCCCTAAGTTTTAGGGGTCCAATATGACTTTAAATTGAGTTGGAAATTAGATCACTCAGTTTTCTGAGTTAAGTTCAATTAAATTAGTTCCAAACTATTTGAGGAACTAATAGAGAGTTAACAATTAGTTGGTGCACTAGTGCATCCACAAGTGTCACTCTATTTAACTAAACATTCCCTCATCAAAAACTCATGCATGTCGATTCTGAGAAAGACCCAGTTGAGACTAGAGTGCACGGACAATATACTATCAGTTGTATTATTTACTAGAGTGTAAATATCATGCGTGCATCAAAGTTTGATCCTATGTTTGGATTGCACAGTTTTGGAAGCATGAATTCCCTTTAAATACAGTTTATTCATCCTATGAATTACATAAGATATTAGGGGCTTGGAGAGCTACAAAATTGGCTAAGTGTTGGCCAAGAGCTAGCTTGTGAGTTAAGAGAGTTGAGCATACTTGTGCGAAATTTTTCTAGTGAGAAGAAGCTTTGTATCTTCACTTATATTTCTGATATATGCAATACATATAGCGTGGTTTTGAGTAGTGGATTTCCCTAGATACATCTTGTATTATGTGCCATTGATTTATCTTCTTGTCATTCTTTTTTTTTCATTGATCTATTGGCTTATGCTGGTTGAAAGTAGAAGTAGATTATTGTCTTTTGCTTTAGTACATTGAATGAGCTTGTGAATTTACAGGATTTTCTACATGGTTTAAGAGCTAAGAATAGTATACTAGAGAATATTTCGAAGTTTTGAGTTTCAGGTTATAGGTGAAATTCGAATTTGCATTACATACTTTAGGATGGGTAGATGGCGTTCTATGGTTTGTAGCTCGAGTATGTATTGGAAGGTAGCTTGAATTTTATAGCCTAGAGGGATAGAATGGAGGCTATGCTAGAGAATAATGGCTTGAAGGAATTCATTGATCAAGAAATTCCTAAGCCAATGGCATTGAATGCACAAAATTTGGCCAAATGGAAGAAGTGTGTGGCGAAGGCAAGGCAGATAATCCTTGAGGGAGTTCAATACCACATTGTCTTGATTATCCATGGCAAGGAAACTTCATATTCTATGTGGAAAGCATTGACGGACTTGTATCAAAACAAAAGTGACCAAAGGAAATTGGAACTAAAGGACAAACTGCGAAAAATCAAAATTGAGAAAGGTGAGACTATTCCAAAATACTTGACCAAGTTCACTTAATGTCATGATGAACTTGGAAGTGTTAGAATCACCGTTTCCAAGGATGATATGGTGATTGTTGCTCTTTTAGGACTCCCAAAGAGTTAGAATATTTATCAGGACTCTATTAATGGTTAGTAGAAGCTACTGGATTAGGAACAAATGTGGTCAGATTTGATGCAGGACGAGATGATCAGGAGGAACACCAAGGATATCTCTTCATCAAAGATTGACAATGAAGAGAATTTTCCTTAGTGATTAAGGTGAAGAAGGGGAAAGAGAAAAATTCCCATTCCAAATCGGATTCTTATCACGGAGGTACAAAGAGAGACATGACTAAAGTTAAGTGATTTCATTGTCATGAACTAGGAGATTTTGCTACAAATTGTCCACTCAAGAAGTCCAAGAAGAATTCCTTAGGAGGAGCGATGGGTGAGGCTTTGGCATGTCATTTCAAATTTGAATTTTCCCTCATTGAATTCATGGTGTCATCAATGATGGGAAGTGTATGGTACTTAGATAGTGGAACTTCATTCCACATGACTGACAACAAAGAGTTATTCAGTGACCTGGAGGAGAAAGAACTCCAAATGCATATCAACATGGGTGATGATGGGAAGTATAATGTTACTGGATTGGGCACGATTACTTTTCAGAGGGATCATGGGGCTCCACTCACCATGAAGAATGTTATGTATGTGCTCATGATGAAGAAGAACTTGGTATTCATTTCCATGCTTGAGGATAGAAGCTATGATGTGATATTCTCGAAGGGAAAGACATTCCTTCGACACATAGACACGAGTCAAGTAAAGAAGATAGGGATTTGAGTGAAGAATATCTATAAGCTAGAGGTAGAGGAGTGTGTTTCTTTGAGCACAAAAGTAGAAAGGGTGCAGAGCAAAGACATTGGCGAGTTGTGACACAGGTGATTGGTCCACTTGCATCATGGGGCTTTGAATATATTGTAGTAGATCTCTAACGGTCTTCCCAAAGGTATGGTTGAGAAATCTGATACATGCAAGGGGTGTAATTTGGGAAAATACACCAAGTATTCCTTTCACAAAAGAGACAGTCGAGCAGAGATTATTCTAGAGTGAGTCCATTCAGATGTGTGTGGATCAAACCTGACAGCATCTACGACCAAACAAATGTATTATGTTATATTTGTTGATGACTATGCTCGTAAATGCTAGATATTTTTCATGCAAGAAAGGGATCAAACTTTCACAAAGTTTTGTGAGTTTAAAGCATTAGTGGAGAAAGAGTTCGGAAAAAAGTTTAAATCTCTACGAAGTGATAATGGTAGTGAATATGTCTCAAATAATTTTAATAAATTTTGGCAATGGAAGGGATTAAACAAGAGTTGATGACACCCCTTAACCCTCAGTAGAATGCGGTGGCTGAGAGGAAGAACAGAAGCATAGTGGGGCAGCAAGGGCGATGTTGCATGATCAGGGCCTACCACTACACTCATGGGCTGACGCATGAAACACCACAGTTTATGTTCAGAACTGTAGCCCACATCAGATACTTGAGATGAAGACACCATAGGAGGCTTATTCTAGTAAGAGGCCAGATGTTGGTCACTTCAGGATTTTTGGGTCATCCGTATATCTTCATGTGACCAAAGATGTATGGAAGAAGCTTGAGTTGACAAAAGGGTTAGGGATATTTGTGGGGTACACTGATACCCCTCACAATTATCAGGTGTACTTGCCAACTAGTAGGATTACAGTGGTTCGCAGGGATGTTAGATGCAATGAGGAGAAGGCCACATGAGTTTCCCTTGAGAGGGAGATTGAGCTACTTGTGGATGAGGAGATTTTAGCTCCTAAGTTTGAGGAGCATCGGATTGATGTGGAGCAACCACTTATTGAGGATGCGGTAGTGGAGACATCCACTCAGGTATATTCTTCTAGAGAGGGAAGTAAGCAGACCAGAGAGGCTGATAAATCATTGGATGATGTATGGGAGAATGTGGGAGCACCCACTTCTCAGCGCAGGCAGAGGAGGTCACCTAAGAGGTACACTGGATACATGGCTCTTATGGGTGAATGTGTTGTGACAGAGCCATCTTCCTTTAAGGAAGTAGTGTAGCAACCGGTTGGGTTGATGCCATGGTGGAGTGGTATGACTCTATAGTTCGTAACAGTGTTTGGGATGTGGTCCCAATACCGAAGGACAAGTTAGTGGTGAGGTTCCATTGGCTTTACAAGGTAAATAAAGTTGTATATGGTAGTGTGGAGAAGCATAAGGCTAGATTTGTGGCTCTTGGCTTTTCACAGGTAGAGGGGATTGACTATGATGAGACCTTTGCTCTTGTTTCAATGTACTTGTAGATCAGATCTATATTGGCACTATCAGCACAAATGGGTTGGAAGATACATCAGATGGATGTGAAGACAATCTTCCTTAATGGCATGATTGAGGAAGAGATGTACATAGAGCAGCCTAAGGGTTTTGAAACCTTTGATCGTGATTCGCATGTGTGCCAGATCAAGAGAGCATTGTATGGGCTGAAGCAAGCACCCCGTGATTTGTACACCATGATAGATAGCTACTTCACCAAGTTGGTCTTCACAAAGAGTGAATCAGATGTGAACCTGTACCACATAGTGTTGGAAGGTAAATTTTTTATCGTTGTACTTTATGTTGATGATCTCATACTGACAGGTGATGATCAGTTGATCAAGTATTGCAAGGAGGACCTTGCAAGAGAGTTTGAGATGAAGTACATGGGGCTCTTGCATTACTTTCTTGGCATGAAGATATGGCAGGGTGATGGGGATTTGTTTGTGTTTCAAGGCAAGTATGCCAACAAGGTACTCAGGATATTCTGCATGGAGAGCAGAAAACCCATGGAGACTTCTCTAGCAGATAACTAGAGGAAGGATGATGCTACTTTAGGGGAAGTAGTGGAATCTATTTTTTACAAGTAGCTTATGGGTTCACTCATGTACTTGGTGAACACATGACCGGATCTGTTCTCTACAATTAACTAGCTTAGTCAAGCGATGGTTAGGCCTACCAAGCTGTATTAGAAGGTGGTAAAGCATGTATTGAGATACCTTAGGGGAACTTATCAGTATGGATTATGGTACAAATAGACATAGGGAGTCAAACTTCAAGGTTTTTCCAATGTGGATTGGGCAGGGATTCCATCTGACAGGAAGAGCACATTAGGAGGGATCTTTAGTATTGGGTTAGTGACAATTTCTTGGTACTATAGGAAATAGAGATCAGTTGCACCCAGTTCAGCAAAGGCAAAGTGCATGGCTCGAAGTCAGGCAGCATGTTAGGCCATTTGGATGAGGAAGATCCTCGTTGGTTTGTTTGGTCAACAGATGGATCCAACTATGATTTACTATGATAATCAGAGTTGTATCAAACTTCAGGAGATTTTCGAAATGGAACTCTACTGGAATGGTTCATGAGGCACAATAATTGCTAAGGTTTTGCAAATGGGGTAGCAAGCTAAGTGGGCTTGATTGTGGGGAAAACTCCATAATTAAGCGTGCTTTAGCCAGAGGCGATCTGGGATGGGTGACCCCCCAGGAAGACCTGGTTACCAGGTTCAAGCCCTGGAAGTGATGATTGATGCTAGGTGATTTATTTCACGAGTTTCAATCCCACTTCTTCACCCATGTGAGCATCACTCGATGCAATGAAAGTTAAGTGGACTATTTAAAAATCATGAGAAATTAGTCAATTACGACTACCTTTCTTGGAAATGGTCATAGATGAATGACTTACTTAATGCAGTTGAATCCAAAAAAATGATATCTAATATAATGCACTGCGAAAACCCCCAATACTTAATTCAAAAAGAGTGAAGGGAAATCTACTTGAATGGTTCATGAGGCACAGTACTTTCTAAGGTTTTGTAAATGGGGTAGCAAGCTAAGTGGGCTTGATTGTGGGGAAAATCCATAGTTAAGTGTGCTTGAGCCAAAGGCGATCTGGGATGGGTGACCTCATGGGAAGTCCTAGTTACTGGGTGCGAACCCAGGAAGTGATGATTGACGCTATGTGATTTATTTCAATAGTTTCAATCCCACTTATTCACCCCTGTGAGCATCACCCGATGCAATGAGTGCTAAGTGGACTATTCAAAAATCATGAGAAATTAGTCAGCTATGACTATCTCTCATGGAAATGGTCATAGATGAATGACTTACTTAACGCATTTGAATCCAAAAAAATGATATCTAATATAATGTACAGTGAAAACCCCCAATACTTAGTTGTATCAAACTCTCTGAAAATCCAGTTTTTCAAGATTGGTCCAAGCATATTGATATATGATATCATCATCTCATAGATTATGTATTGAGGTGGATTATGTTGTTAGATTACATTCCCATGGAAGAGCAAGATGCTGACACTTTGACAAAGGAATTGTCAAGATGTAAATTCGAGTTTCAAAAAGACAGGATTTGGGAAGTTGATAATCCCTTTCTTGTTGAGAGGGAGTGTTGAGAAATGACAACAAGAAATTTTAGTTTAATTTGTCCTTGAATTAAACTAAGAATAAAAATCGAATTATATTCTCATAGCAACTTGTAAATAATTAATTAAGTTTAATTAACTTAATTAGTTTAGGAATTTCAAGTTGGAAGTCTTTCTGTAGTCAAGTATATGTTCTCCCTAAGGTTTAGGGGTTCAGTATGAGTTTAAATTGGGTTGGAAATTAGATCACTCAGTTTAGTGAGTTAAGTTTAGTTAAATTAGTTCCAAAATGTTTGAGTAACTAATAGATAGTTAACAGTCAGTTGGTGTAATAGTGCATCCACAAGTGTCACTCTAGTTAACTGAGGACTCCCTCATCAAAAACTCATGCATGTTGATTCTAAGAAAGACCCAATTGAGACTAGAGTGCATGGACAATATACTATCAATTGTATTATTTACTAGAGTGTAAATATCATGCATTCATCAGAGATTGATCCTATATTTGGATTGCAAAGTTTTGGAAGCATGAATTCCCTTTAGATATGGGCTATTCATCCTAGGAATTGTGCAAGATAATAGGGGCTTGGATAGCTACAGAATTGGGTAAGTGTTGGCCAAGAACTAGCTTGTGAGATGAGAAAGTTGAGCATACTTGTGTTGAATTGTTCTAGTGAGAACAAGCTTTGTATATTCACTAATATTTCTGATATATGCAATATAGATAGCAAGGTTTTGAGCAATGGCTTTCCCCATATACATCTTGTCTTATGTGGTATTGATTTATCTTCTTCTTGTTCATATTGTTTTCACCAATTTATCGGCTTCTGCTAGGTGAAAGTAGAAGTAGATTCTTGTATTTTTCTTTAGAATATTGCATGATCTTGTGAATTTACGAGATTTTCTACAAGTCACTCCCTTTCCAAGGCCTCCATGTGACTATGGGTTCCAAGTTTCTCCTTGGCCTGCATCAATGCGAATGTGGCCTTTTTCTGCAAGTGTTGTGCCAGCGGCTGCGAGAATTAAGGCTATTTTCCATTGTTGGGGCTTAGCCTCTACCCAGAAAGCTATGAAACTTACAAAACTCATAAAATACATGAATACAATGTGTGTAAACCAAAAATTGGAACCATGACTTGACCTGACCATCCCCAACTGAGACTGACATTCTGTCAAACAATTGGTAGATATGCAACCTACAAGTAATGAATGCAAGTCTAAACATAAGGGACTGAAAAATTATCTGAGGTTTGACAAGAAGGGTCACTACCTTCTCTCATTAGTTGTCTTAACACCAATTAGGTCATGCATTCAGTATTTATTCAGTTATGAGTGAAAACATGAAAATATCCATGACTAAGATCTCTCATAAAACCATGCCTATAACCAAATAAATAACCATAAGAGAATAGCCATTAAATCCACATAATGACCAATACATTTCCTTACCAAAAGCAAGAGAAACTTAGATTTTATTATCCATAGGAAAATACCAATCGGGTTTGGGACTTCCACATTCCACCCGACCATAGATTGGCTAATCCAAATCTATCTTCAACCAATCATCTTTGTGCCATATTCCAAGAATGAATGTGGGATCTCATGGGATAAACCAATCCATAAAAAACCAAGGGAGTTGTTTGGTCAATTTAATGTTCTTAAATTGCAAGAAAAAATTATCGATCAGAGTTGGTAAACTTACGAAGTGTAGGTGCACTATATATGCTAGAAGCCTATTCTTTCATTTTGTTTTGATATTTTCATTATTTATCTAGATTTCCATTAGAAATATATTTATACAAATTAATACTTGAAAGTTAAGCTAATGTTAGAATGAATGGGAGATAAGCTATTGTTAGATAAACATATCAAATCATGTCCAATTGAGTATCATTCTGAAATGTATTATGTTATTCATCCTAAAAATTATGAATCTATATAAAGACTTTGCTGCTATGAAAACGGAGTATTGAAAACCAAAAACTTGTCTATGAAATATATACAATTCTGAGTTTAAAGAGCATGAAAGAAATTTCTAACTACAAATTGCAGAGTGATATAAACTCTAAAAAGCATGAAGAGATTGAATGTAATGAAGTGAAAAAAGAATAGAAGAACTAGACTATTTGAAAGGTTGTAAATATAAACGAAATTTGAAACAATAAACAAGATAACTGAGGTATACGAAATAATGAAAACAGTGAAGTAATTAAACTAGAATGCAATGATGAATGAAGACAAACATAAAGAAACAAAATGAATATAAATTAAAAACCTTGACTGTCTGTAGGGGCCCTCCACATCCAGTAGGTAGGATTCACAATCACATATGCATTGGATCATAAAAGTAACTTCAAATTAATGCAAAAGCGAAGTTTTGGTTCACAATTTCTTCAACAATTAACTTAATACTCCCTTCCTATTATCGTTTACATAGAATACACATTTATATAAAATGCGTGCTCAATCTGTTGAGACTTTCATGCCTATAGATCTAATGTTTAATCCTAATTCAAATATGAAACTTAAACAAGAAAGGAATTATTCGTCGATTTTCTATTTGGAAAGAAAATCAAGAAAACATGTTGTGCCTGGACTCCTTGCTGCTACGTGTTGACCTGTATCTTTAACCATGCTATTGTGCGATCTCTTTGATGAACTGGCCCAAGCAAATAGAAGGAGATCCATGAGGATATCAATCCTCAACTACCCATATGCTTAGTTGTTTCATTAGTGCACCAAAACCCCTCAAACCATGGAGGTAGCTGCAGATTTACAAAATGGTTGTAGAATCATGTTAATTTTGTAGCTAATGCACTCTTTAATATAAAAATAAGGAACATTAGTGTGTATGAGAAATAAGACATGTAAGAGTTATTACCTTATCAAAATTTATGATTTACTACCTTTATTGAGTTGATTGTGATGATGAAAAGAGGGAAATGGTGGAAAAAAGGTGTTAACACAAAACAATTATGGAGCTCTACATTCCCCCACACTGAATATTTTGTATGTCCTCATAAAAACTGAAAAATTTATATCTTGAACTATTGCATTTGCTTCGACACTTCTCCCAATATATCCAACTTCATATTTTTCACTTTCTTTCCAATAATTGCCATCCTTGGTTTCCTCATGAGGATCTTGTATTTCAAATTTATAACTTGTTTCTGTAAAGCCTTGTTTTTCTTCTTCAGTTTCTTGTTTTTATTAAGCCATAGACTTAGATGTAAGAGGATATTATCACTCTTATTTATTTGAATTTTGTTCTGTGTTTTCAAGGCTTGATTTTCATTTTTGATATACATGTTCAATGTCTCCAGTTCGAAGATTTCTTGTTTCAATATATTGACTACTGGAGGTTCTTTTGGCTCATTAAACTAATTTTCTACTTCCTCTTGAATTGGAATTTATGTTCTTATTATTTCCATTTTCTTCAAGGACTCAATATAATCATAGATATCTTGTTGCACCATATCGATCTCTGGCATTCTTCATCTTGGACTCTGAGGAGGTGATGTGACAATTGGTGATGAGACCCTCAGTGGTCAAGCCCTTGGTGATAAAACCTTTGGAGATGAAATTCTTGGAGGAGTTCCTGAATCTTCTTCTTCAGCTTATGAGTTTTCTTCTACTTCTATATTGACATGCTCTGTGCTTTTTTAGGGTATTCCTTTTTCTGAGTTGAGGTGGTACTCCTTCTCAAGGCTATGACAAGGGTCTTTTAAGTTTTCTTCTTTTCTGTTTTAGGTTTCTCTGCTTGTGATGAAATATTTATTTATTTTATGGCTTTCTTTCTTTTAACATTCCTTTTATTTATTTTCTCTAAAACTTCTGCAAGTGGGATTCCATATTCTAACAATTTCTGTTGTTGTTGTGGTTCTTGTTCCTGTGTCTTATCAATTTTTTGTTTCCTTTCCCTTTTAGGTCTACTATTATTTGGTTGCCCATGAGTTTCTCCCTGAAAGTGATTTCTAACTAAAAAGATCTCCCAATTATCACCTATGTTTTGGAGATGAAACTCAACAAGTATTTTGACTAGAACATGGTGATACATTATATTATCTATAAACTGAATTCTCCTCTGTACATTTCCTTACATTTTTCTAAGATTATTTAGCAAGAAATATGGAAGGTTTATCTCATTTTCTTCAAGGAAATTCATTAGCATCCAAATATCATAGAAAAACATACACCCAAACCTTCCTTCGTAGGTATCAAATTTTTGAATTATTAGAAGTAGGTTTCTCCACTTACTTTTCAATGTTGTGCTTGGGATGCCCTTCTTGAAAATGGTGGTGTCCATGCTTGGTTTATTCAGGAAAACCTTCCAATCCTCTATTTCTATTCCTCTGTTCTTGAACCATTTCTCTCCAATCTGTGAAAGTCCAGTGGCTTCGGCTATAAATGACTCCATCAAAGGACCTGGCAAAGGATTTGGTCACTTCCCTATGAAAGCCATCAAATTTCTCTATAAATTTGAGTCACTGTGATTTCTATGGTAATTATTTTGTTTGTGGATGCCCGTCTAAAAATTTCTTGCCTGTCAGCTCCATTTTGACTATCACACCCATGGCCGAGAAGCTTTGTTTCACAACTGTTTTGTGTGATAGGGTATGATGGCTTGGTAGGGTTGGATAGCTTGGTAGGTTTTTTAGAGCGGAGCAACTGAGAGTGTGAGTGATGGAACAATGAAAGCGTAGGTAGTGAGGATATAATGGAATGTATCAGAATCTAACCATTAAAATTATTTATGCTTATGTTTTGGGCAGCTAATTAAATGGATCAGGATATGAGCAATGATGACTATAAGTGAATGGAGGTTTATGCAAGATTTGACATGACACAAACAACTCTTTGCAATAATGATTTTGATTTTTTGGTAGTACTATGTCTTGTAATTAATATATGTAATGTTTTAATCCCTATTATTAAATTAAAGAAATTCACACCTTTGAGTTATTTTCTTGCTAACCTTTGTTTTCTTTTTATGTTGTCTTTAGGTATCTTGCAATGGAGGGAGTCAATCATTCCTTCAATTGCATGATCAGAGGTGTTTGCTACATAAGCTGCAGAAAGTCATCAGAGCTACATAAAATCAATCATTTTGTAGATATTTATTTTTTATTTCTTTTGAAAAGAGAGGGATAAAAGAAAATGGGATTCTAGAAAATGAAATACAAAGAAAATTTAAGATGCCAAGAATTCTTCGTTTTCATCTTGAATTTTCTACCTAAACATGCCAACGATTGTTGGTTTTCGTGTTTATATATATATATATATATATATATATATAGATATATATATATATCTATCTATATATATATAATATATATTATATAATATATATATATATATATATATATTATATATATATATATATATATATATAACCAACCTCAAATCAGAGTTGTCCTGGAAAATATTTACAAATTCCTCTTTTGTCATTGGCTTGTGATAAATCCTAAGTCGATGCCCATTAACTAGGAGAGGAACTTTTTCTTCATCAATACTCCTAATTCTAGTTGCTCCATTATCAAAAAAAAATTCAATCTCATAAGGCCCAAGCCAGTGAGTTTGAAATTTTCCTTGGAAATTTTTGAACTTTAAATCAAAGAGTAATGCCCAGTCTCCTCTCTGAAATTTTCTTTCTTTTATGTATTTATCATGCCATCTAGATCTCTATTGTTGGACTAAAATAGTATTCTAGATAGCATCTTGACTTTTTTCATTAAGCTCATTGAGTTGTCCCATTCTTTTCTTTTTTTCTTCTGATAAGTCAAGTCCCAACTTGATTATTGTCTTGTAGGTCTGAATCTAGAACTCAATTGGAAATATGACCTACTTCCCATAAATAATTTCATAGGGATTATGTCTTATAGTGTTCCTCCATTTGGTACGGTAGGCCCATAAAGCTTTTGAAGCTTTTCGGCCCAGTCCCTTCTGTGCAAGTGAACTATCTTGGTAAGGATTGCTTCAATCACTTTGTTGGTAGAATCTAATCTTGTGGATGGTATGGAGTAGACTTTCGATGCTTGATTTTATATTCTTCCACTATCTTTTGCATTACTCTGGATGTAAATTGCTTTCCTTGATTTGTTACAATTTCTCTTAGGACACCAAAATGAGTAAAAATATCCTCAAAAAGAAATGAAACTACAACATTTTCAATAGCGAAAGAAAGTTCTTCAGATTCTACCCATTTAGTAACATAATCAGTACATACATGAATATTTTTTGTTTTGTTTTGAAGAGGGATTAATTGGTCCAACAAAATCCAAAGCCCATTTTGCAAAAGGTTCGATGAGTACTTGAGGTTGTAGTGGCATTTCATCTGAAGGAACAAGTTTCCCCGTTCTTTGGCAACTATCACACCTCTTAACATATTCCTTGGAATCCTTAAAAAGGGGAGGCCAATAATATCCTAAGAGAAGGACTTTATAATCAATTCTTTTGCCAGTAAAATGATCCCCACATGGTTTATCATGGCATGCTTTAAGTATTTCAGGTATTTCATCTTCTCTTCCACACCTTCAGATGATGAGATCTAGTCATGTCTTGTATAATTCTTCATTTATCCATGAATAAGATGCACTTGATTGGATTATTCTTCTATTTTCTTTAGGGAACAAATAGGAGGGTAAATTTCTTGAAACTAAATAATTGGCAATATATGCAAACCAAGGTGATTTAGTAGACATTGCAAAAAGATATTCATCAGGAAACTTATCCTCTACAGGTATATCATTGTTATCATTTTGAATTCTAGATAAAAAGTTAGCAATTGTGTTTTGTTTTCTAGGTCGGTCCAGAATTTTGATATTGAATTCTTGTAACATTAATAGCCATCTTGTTACTCTACCATTAGTAACTAGTTTACTCATTAAATATCTAATGGAAAAATGGTTTGTATGAATGAAATTTTCATAGCCGGTAAAGTAATGTCTAAATTTATTAATGGCATGAATGATAGCTAAAAACTCCTTCTCAGTTATAATATAAATTAGCTCTGTAGGAGTTAAATTTTTACTTCTACAGTAAATGGCATAAGGAGTAAGCTATGTTTGTCCTAACACAACTCCTAGAGGTGTATCTTAAGCATCAACTGATATATGTAAAGGAAATTTCCAATTATGTCCTTTTAAGATAGGTTCTCCAGAGATCTTCTTTTTCAAAGTTTCAAAAGCCTATTGACATTTAGAGTTCCAACTAAATTTATAGTGTTTGGTGAGTAATTTGAAGAGTGGAGATGCAATCTTTGTGATTTTTTCTATGAATCTTCTATAATATCAAGTAAAAACAATAAAACTCCTAACACCTCGTGAAACTAGGGATTTATAATTAATAAATAACTTCTACCTTATACGAGTCTACGTTAATTCCATTTTCTGAAATATGGTGACCTAAAACAATTCCTTCATTAAACATCATAAAACACTTGTCATGACTTAATGAAAGATTTCCTCCTTTGCATCTTATGGGAACTTTTTCTAATTTTCAAGTGCTTCTTCAAAATAATTTTAACTGTGAAGTCATCCATATATACATCCACACAATCATGAATAAGATCAGAGAAAATTCCTAGTACCACTCTTTGGAATGTTGCTGGAAAATTGCATAATCCAAAAGGAAGTACTCGGTAAGCATAAGTCCCCCATGGATAGGTGAATGTGGCTTTGTCTTGATCCTTAGGTTCTACCTGAATCTAATTATACCCACTAAAACCATCCAAAAATGAGAAATATTTCTTCCCTGCTAACGTATCTAAAACTTGATCTATGATAGGAAGTGGAAAGTGATCTTTCAAAGTTGATTTATTCAATTCCCTCTAATCAATGCATACTCTCCATTTTCCTTTTTTCTTAGGAATGATTACTAGGGGTGAAACCCATTGACTATTTGATATTGGATAGATTAAATTTAAATTTAACAGTTTCTACAATTATTCTTTAACAATTTCTTTTAAGTTTGGATTCATTCTTCTTTATTGTTGTTGAACTGGTCTAGAATTATCTCCAATATAGATATGATGCATGCAGGTTTTAGGATCATTTCCTTTCATATCAGTATATTCCCATGCATATGCAGAAGAGTGTTTTTGTAATATTTCTACCAGTTTCTTTTTCTGTAATTCTCGCAGTTTTTCATTTATGTTCAAGGTTTTTCTTGGAAAACATTCTATTGAAGAATTTCCAAGCTTTTTAATAGAATGTAAAGACATTTTTCTAGATGATAGATATTTGATATTACATTGTTCTTGAAAATTTTGACTATCATCACAATATAAATAGGGTTCATTATTTTCTATTGAATTTGAAATTTGATCCTCCTCATTTATTTGTGCAATAGTGAAAATTGGTTGTATATCGTTATCTTCATCTATCTGTTCTTCATTTTCTACTTCTATCATTGTTTTTGCAGGTGGGTACAATGTAAATTTCTTTGTCGAGCTTCCATCAAAGATAAAAATGTCTCCTGATATACAACTGATAAAATAATCTATTGTAGCTAACCATGGCCTTCCAAAAATTAATGGATGTCCTCCTAAATTATTCTTGGGGGTTGGAACCATGAAATCAATACTATATTCTCAATAATCTAAGGATACCTATATATCTTATAACACACCATCGGGTTTAATTAGAGACACGTCTTCTAATTGTAACAATGTTGTTGTGTATTGAAGATTAGGAAGCTTTAAGTTATCCACATTTTTTTTGCTCATTATGTTTATGGTTGCTCCTAGATCAATTAGAGTATTTCGTATTTCAGTTCCATTGATGTATGTTGTTACAATTAGGCTTCCACAATCTAAATATTTCTGAATTGTTGTCTTCCTTGCCATAATATCTGCAATTTTCCCGACTAATTGAATTCTTTTTCTTCCTAATCCTTTAGTACTCAATTCCTTAATTGTTTTTTCAAAAATTGATATTTCTTTTATTTTTTGTAATAAAGGAATTTTTATACAGACATTTTTCAATTCATCTAGCATATCATAATTAGGCAATATGATTTGCTTTTTTACTCCTTTATAAATTTTCAACCTTTCAAGAAAAGGTGGTCTTGAGATAGATATTGAAGGTTGTTCTACAATATGAGTATTATTAGAATGCGTGGGACTATTTTTTGTTGCAACATTTTCTTTTTGTGGAAGGGAAATTTCTTCTTCAGAGTTATTATTATATTTTTGAGAATTCTTTTACATTTCCTAAATAACAACAGATGGTTTCTTCCTTTCTAATACTCTTCCAGACCTTAATTGAACATTATTTAGACCTAATGGAGTCATTATATAAGTTTGAGGATTTTGTCCTTCTAAGTTGTAAACAAGTTGTGAAGTTTTATTGTTTGGATTTGGAAGTGGTGGAACGGGTAATTGATTTGGTCTTGGTGTAAATGGAAAAGAAAGTTTTGGATTTTCATTTTGAGCTTGAGCTTGAGGTATCTAGTTGGTTTGAGGGAAGTATTATGGTGGAAAATTTGGATAACATGGTGGATATTGTTGATATTGAGAATATCTTCCGTAAGGATTTTTCCATGGTATTTTGGCAATAAAGTACAAATGGTCTACCTAATTTGGCATTCCTTCTTCACTAAACACAACCTTAAGACCTGGTATAAAGGGGCATTCTTTTGTATCGTGATTTTCTGCACATATAACATAGGTTTCTATTCTTTTTAAATCTAAAGAACATTCTCTTAGAGCATGTTTCTTTCTACACCTAAGACAAAAGATGGATAATGTAGCATTTTCGACTTTCTGCTTGTTTTGTATTTTAAGGGTGTCAATTTTATCACCGAGACTCCCTAAAATATCCATTTTAAATTTATTAAGAAAACTACCTAATTCTGCCCTACTTACTATCCCTGATGTAGATTTATTTACTCTTAATAAAATGGATCCCTTGAACTTTTTCCTATTCTTGCTTTACCTCTTGAAATATGTACACATAGATCACAAATATCTGAAAAGTGCAACTGAGAAATATATTCTTTTCCCATTATATTGAGAATATCTATCCACTCATCTTTAATAGATTTGAGTAAAAGAGATTTCAAAGTTTCCTCATCCAGATTGTTCATTTTTTCCCTTTTGATATTATAAACAAATATCTCTAAAAAGTATTCAAGATTCTCATCTTCTTTTTGTACCATTTTGAAGACTACATCTTTGATGCTATGAGGCATACAATAATCCTTATATTTCTCTAAGAATGCATCTTTCATTTGTGCCCATGTCCTTATATAATTTTTTTCTAAGGTCATAAACCATTTTAATGTCGCATCCTTTAAGGTAGCAGGGAACAATTTTAGTATTTGAGTATCATATAGATAGTCATATGATCTACATAATACCTCAAATTCAAAGAGAAATGTCTTTGGTTCTTCACTTCTTATTCCATGAAAATTTGGAATAAGAGAGAGTGAGATGTTCTTCATTGTTAATGTTGTATCCTCATCAAGGATAGGGAATCCAAAAGGTTCTAGATCTCCTCTGTTTCCTTTTCCTCTACCACCCCCTCTTCCACCTCCTCTATTTCCTCCTCCTCCTCCTCCTCCTCCTCCTCCTCGTTCAATCCTATGTTGTTCACCATTGACATTGTGTAATTATCCTTCTCCTTCTTCATCCATGATGGATTCCTTAGAAGAGATATCTGGTTCTTCAACAGGATTATATAATTTATCTTCTAGTTCCTCTGGTTCTTCTGGTTCCTCTATCAATGGTTTGAAGTAAATTTCTTCTTCTTCTTCTTTAGAATGAACTTCTAACTCTTGAGCTAGAATTTTTTCTCTAGTTGAAGATAGAAACATTATTCCAATTGTTGGAGATGTAGGATCTTCTTCTATTATAGCCTCTATTGATGAAGTTGGTGAACCTTTAGATTGGATTTCAGATCTTAAGACTTCAGGAAGTCTATATTGGCTTGCTATGGATGGAATTCAAGTTTGTGTGGGTGGTGTGGCACTACAAGGTCATGGTGGAGTGAGTGATGATGTAGGAATTAAACTTCTTCCTCGACCTACAAACCTACCTCTAGAGTCTCTTTCCCTATGCATGTCATGTTTTTATTTGAATTTTTTTTAAGGCTTCTATTTACACTTCCTCGGAAATGACGCCAAAATGTTTGGTCAATTTAATGTTCTTAAATTGAAAGCATAAATTATCAACCAAATTTGGTAAAATTATGAAGTGTGGGTGCACTATATATGCTAGAAGCCTATTCTTTTGTTTAGTAAGATGATGGTTATGTTTGTTTTGAGTTTTTCATTGTTTATCTAGATTTCCATTAGAGTTAGATTTCTACAAATTAATACTTGAAAGTTAAGCTACTGTTAGAATGAATGAGAGTTAAGCTATTGTTATATCAATCTATCAAATCACGTATAGTTGAGTATCATTCTGAAATTTCTTATGTTATTCATCCTCAAAATTATGAATCTATATAAACACTTTGCTATGTAAACAAATCTTGTCTATGAAATATATACAATTCTGAGCTTAAAGAGCATGAAGGAAATTTCTAACTAAAAATTGCAAAGTGATATAAATTCTAACTCTAAAAAGCATGAAGAGATTGAATGTAATGAAGCAAAACAATCATTGAAGAACTAGACTATTTGAAAGACTGTAAATATAAATGAAATGTGAAATGATAAACGAGATAACTGAGCTATACAAAATAATGAAAAAAGTGAAGTAATTAAACTAGAATGCAGTGATGAATGAAAACAAAGAGAAACCAATGAAATGAAAATAAATTAAAAACCTTGACTGTTTGCAGGGGCCCTCTGCATCCAGTAGGTAGGATTGATAATCACGTACGCATTGAATTAGAAAAGTAACTTCAAATTAATGCAAAAGCGAAGGTCTGGTTCACAATTTCTTCAGCAATTAACTTAATACTCCCTCCCTATTATTGTTTACAAAGAATACATGTTTATATAAAATGTGTGCTCAATCTGTTGATATTTTCATGCCTACATATCTGATGTTTAATCCTAATTCAAATATGAAACTTAAACAGGAAAAGTGTTATTTGTCGATTTTCTATTTGGAAAAAAAAGTCGAGAAAATGTGTTGTGCCTAGACTCCTTGCTGCTACATGTTGACCTGTATCTTTTACTGTGCTGCTGTGTGATCTCTTTGATGAACTGGCTCGAGTGAATAGGAGGAGATCCACGTGGAGATCAATCCTCAACTACCCATATGATTAGTTGCTTCTTTAGTGCACTAGAACCCTACAAACCATGGAGGTAGTTGGATATTTACAAAATTACTGCAAAATCATGTTAATTTTGTAGCTAATGAACTCTTTAATATAACAATAAGGAACATTAGTGCATATGAGAAATAATACATGTAAGAGTTATTAACTTACCAAAATATGTGATCTAATGCCTTTATTGAGTTGATAGTGATGATGAAAAAGAGGAAAATGGTGGAAAAATGGTGTCAAAACAAAATAGTTATGGAATTCTACAAGAATCTATAGTTTAAACCACCTCCACCCTCATCATACCAGGATCACACCTAAACTAATGTTGAGATTACAAAACCAAACCGATCTTGGATGCCTTGTAATTGATTCATAGTCCTTGAGGAATTTTCTTGTCTCCACCCTCAGGATTTACTGTGTATCCATCCATTATTGGTAAATGGATTCCTATGCCTTTGGGAATTTTCTTGAGACCACCTCACCCCATATTATGAAACCATCCAGTAACCCAAATCTCAAACCGAGAACAATCCCATCACACCATGGTTATCTGGAAATGACAAGGTTAGGCTAGAATCGACTGTTGAATCCTGGAAAAATCCATGCCAATGATAGGAAAAGAACCACATACCAAAATTCACATACCATGCATGTCAAAACCAACTATGAAATCATGAATGCAATCTGTTACCTGCAAGTATTCCCATTGAAGTTGCTTGATCCTTGCCTTCCTTTTCTCTTCTTTTGCTTCTTTTCTTTTGCTTTCCTTTCCTTTCCTTGCTTCCATACTTTCTTTCTCCTCTTGGTGCTTTATCCTCTATGAGAAAAATTCTAACACTAAACTGACAAAATGATACCAACTGATGCTCTGAGGTATTTTTATTGATGAGGCCTCTAATTTCTTCAATTTTCCATTATTTTCCTTCATTTTCCTCTTCACATGAAACATGTGACCTTTCACCTTCATTTTCTCCTAATTTCCATTATTTTCATAAATAATGTGCCAAAATACCTTTTTTCCTTTCCAAATCCTTAACGATTTCCTTTACCAATTCCCCTTAGCCATAAAGCACAACAAGTGATGCCCACTAGGATATTTTTCCCAATAATCAACTTGGAATAAGTGTCCCTTGCCTGTGGCCTTAGTTTACCTTTATTAAATTTTATTACATGAACTTTTAACCCAGGGATATTACATATATTTTCCAATCTACATCCACAATGCTTCATATTTCCATGCATGTGATACAGGGTTTATAGAAGGTCCCTTTTAAATTCCTAACTATCCATCAATGTGCACCCTAACAGGAATTTAATCTTCCAATAAATATCAACTACCTGTAAATACTAGTTGACTCGACAATGTGTGCTCACTATTTCTAGAAACCAATCTTTCCATTCTGCTTGTGCTCAAAATCTAACAACGATGTTCTTTGTGAGGACACTTCCCCTTTTGATTTGGCTAACTTCCACTGCACATGTTTAAGGGATCCTCTCCCAATCCTTTTTGCAAATATTACCACTCTATTAAGTAACCTTGAGCTCCCTCTTTAATCTCTCTCATAATATGCAAAGTTTGAAGGTCAATTGGATTGGCCTCAAACTAAGTCCCCCATTGCTACTAGGACTGCTAGAGGGCAGAAAAGAGGAAGAAGAAAAATAGTAGTGGGAAGAAATGGATAGAAAGGTAGGATTCCATGATAAAGAAGAGGATCTCACATCAGAAGCATGAGATGTCAGGGAGGCCATCAGGGCCATCAAAGATGAAGAGATGGACTAGTTGCTCAGAGGATGAGCAACACATTCAGTAGGGGGTGATGATGAGCCCCAGAAATGGGTAATTATATGGGCTTATTTTTCCTCCTAACTTATCTTAATCCACCATTCTCATTGTTTTATTGCATGCTTTCAATTATATTTATGCTAATAGAGTGAGTTGGGTTAGTCATTTTGCCATGAAGTCTAATGTGTAATTTATGCAGATTTTTGGTCAATTTTGAGACAAAGTCAAAGGTTTAATGAGCATTTGGTGGCCAATATTCGAGGAAGACAAGGGAGAAGATTTATAGGAGGGTGTCCCCCTCATTGATGACTCCCTACTTCAAATCCTCCTTCAGAAAGCTAGAAGCACAAGCAGCCACATCAATGCATCAAAGAGGTAGCCGAGAAAGTGAAGAATAATTGTTGTATATCTCAAGTCTTGGGAGCCAAGCCTCCTTGATTTTAGGGGAGCTATTGGGATCTCTAGTTGTATAAATAGAGAGACCTAGGTGTTGGCATTATGGTTCTGGTATGATTATATGTTTCAGATGTTGTACTTGATGGCAACACCCATGGCATGGCTCTCATTTTTTTGATGAAAATAAAGAAGTACGCAGGAGAACAGTTCAGGAGGTGCGTACCTGCAGGTATACCGTGCAGGGACCACATCCAAATATGCGGGTTACCCATTCATGGGGTGCGTACCCTAGTGCACACACTTCAAGATAGTAAAGCGCCCACACGTGGGGTTTCTCATGGTATTTAGTCGACGGTTTTGTGTTATTATGGTGTCGGCCTGTGGTATTAATCCATGATTTAAGGAAGAGCTTTACTATATAAAGCTAAGGAGATCATTTGGCTTGGGTATCTTTTGTGTATTGAATATCTTAAGATCTGATATTGGGTTCTCGGTTTAAAAGCTTCATCTTTAGAAGAGAAGTTGGAAGCGAATCTGTGAAGGGTGATCTCTCGAGCGCAAGATCAGATCTGAGTATCTGACTGAATTTTGGCCCTAATCAGAGGTGCGTAGGTGATCAACAGTGACAGTGCGTGGGTACGCAGAGGAAACAAAGGGGCAGCGCGTGGGTACGCAGAGGCGACAAAGGGGAATTCCGTGGGTATGCAGCGCGACAGTGTTTCAGGTGCGTGCTTACTGGTTGAGTAGCGGCGCGGCAGTCTTTTTGGGTGCATACCTTCTGTGACAGTACGCGGCGCAATAGTTCTTCTGGGTGCGTGCCTACTGTGCAGTACGCGGCGCGATAGTACATTTTGGTGCGTACTGTACGCAGATCAGTGAAAGGAGCAGTGCGTGGCCACGCAGTACAACAGAAGTAACTCTGCGGGTATACGCAGAAAAGCAGAGAGTGAAGTGCGTAGCGACGCAGGCCAGTAAAAAGAAAAACTGCGTATCTGTTTTAAGATCTTCTGTTGGTTGAATTTTCTTGTTGATAAGGTGTTCTGGGTTCAGTTCTATTATTGTTGACCTGGTTATTGCAGCTGACTGTATAATTTACATGTACTTGATGATCATTTGATGTATATGGATCCAGTTTGAAAAATTTATGAAAAGTGGTCCTTGAAAAGAAGTAGGGGGTTGTAGCTCCCTTTCAGGAGAGACTGGAAAACGAGAGAGAGTTGTAGCTCTCAGCAGGTTGCAGCCTGCGTACTGGTAAAGGACTGCACCAGTACAAGACCAATGTAAAAGGAGTTTCTAATTTGAAAGAAGATAGAGACATATTGCAGCAGGTGGTTTTCACCCACATTGGGTTTCCACCTTATATCTGGTGTTCTTTGATGTGACTGTCTGTTTCTTGTTCATTGTTTTATGGTACTGATATGCAAAAATAATTCAAAGTATAAATAAGGAAGAATTGTTAAAAGGACTAGATAATACTGATTCACCCCCCCTCTCAGTATTATTTTCAACAGTAAAAGAATGATTATTTTATATCTTTTCTTGGTAAAGAAAATATGTTAGTGCATGCAGTAAAAGATTGAATATTTAATACGTTTTCTTGGTAAAGAAAATATGCTAAAGATTGATTATTTTATATATTTTCTTGGTGAAGAAAATAGGTAGTTCCTCTTAGAAAGACTACATGTGAGCCAAAATATCTTCTTGAGAAAAGAAGATGAGGCATATTAATGTCTTGAGGACATAGCGTGAAAAGTGGCCAAGTTTTCTTGAATTAAAATATGTATTTTTATTTAATAAAGGTTTCCTGAAAAGGGATATATGCTATTGCATTGTGATACTAGCTAATCTCTAAGTTTCTTGTGAAATGATTATGCATTACATGCATGATAGAAATAGCTAATGATGTATTTCTAGGCACATAGATATTCATTTCTATAGTTTCTTTTCGGAAAAAGAGTGCATACTTCATGTATGAAGATGAAGGCTTTTTTGAGAGTTTTCTTGGAAACAAAAATAGAGGTTCTTTCCTTAAAAGACATATGAATATTGTTCATATCATATCAAGAATCCATACTTGTTTCATGAAAAGATTATGTGCATTGAAGTAAAAGTAATTGTGTTAGGAAAAAACACATGTTGCATGCTCATAAGGGTAGCTGTTGTGACATTGGAAATATGATTTTGGGTGTACGTAGAGAAAGTATTAAGTTAACTTTCTTGGAAATATTAATCTCTTGAAAAGATTGTCTTACTAGATGAGTTGGGTTGATTTCTAGTCCGGTGCTTAAAACGGGTAAGTTAACCTTGTTATTGTTTCTTAATTTTTATGCATAAAGATGGGTATTCCCAATATTTTCTTGAAAGAGAAAGCATGAGGAACTTACTTATAGGAAGATAAAGAAATGGGGCTATAATGACTTCCTTTAAAAAAGAAGTATGTGATTTGTTACATGAAATGATGGTAGTATTCTAGTGAAGGGAATATGTGTTGCATATATTAAAGAAGGGCTATTATGAATACCTAATGTATGCACAAAGAATAGTCATTGTGATTTAAGAGTTATGTTCTTTGTATGATAGAGAACTATGTTGAGTTCTCGAAAATAATTATGTGAAAAGAACATATGTGCTTAAGCATAGAAACAACAGTTTATTACATATAACAAATGCGTTATGCATGGTGTAGAACTAATGGGTTAGATCTCTTAAAGAGAATTATGCATTAGTGTGAATAAACATTGTGGAGGTAAAACAATATTTACTTGAGTATATGTACTAGTTAAATAGTATGTCATGCTTGCTCATGCATATGAGTAGATGTTTAAATATCTCTTTTAGAGGTTGACTATTGACTGATTAATATGGTATCTAATCTTGTTGCCAAAGCTTGTTGATGACAACATTGACATGAAACGATGGTGATTGGTGCCAAAGAAAAGTGATGTTTAACATTGTGGTAGGAAAAGGATTAATGGTCCATGTAGATGAGTTCGAGTTGCAGGACCATTCGTTGCTAGAACAATCATGCCATAAGGAACGTTGCGTTTGGTGGCATGTAAGTAAAGGGTTTCATGGAAACTGTATAAGCTTTTAGCTAGTTATGTGACAACTTAATGATAATTCATTGTAATAATTTTATAACAATGGCTAAGGGATGGAATCCCTTATAAGCCATTGAGTGAGGGGTGAAAACCCTCACGAGCATTTAATAAAGAAATTAAATGTTTACTGGTTTTCACCCTATGAGGTTTCCAGGGTATATTGGTGTTCAATGGTGTGATTGCCTTTTGTGTCAGTTTGA
>APFE031723141.1:0-10818 GCA_000404065.3 Pinus taeda
TTTATTTATTATTATTCATTATTTTTATTATTACTTATTATTTTTGTATTATTTTTATTAGTTATTATTAGTTATTATTTATTATTAAGGGAGGGATATTACATACTCTCCCACTTTAAGGAACTTCGTCCCGAAGTTAAGTTTTTATTATTTTATTTTTTTTCTTCATGTTGCCAACACCCTTTGTTGAACTAGTATAACCAGCAGGCATCAAAAGTCCCCAACACCCCGGGAAATCTCAAGGAATCTCTGTCCTTTTTCCACTTTCGGCACCAGGCACAAGCCTAACCCAGTCTGTATCCTAGTCCGAGGTTAGCCCCAAGGCTCGCGCCTGACTCAGACCTCATCTGCCCCAAGGCAGGCATCCGGTCTGTTACTCAATGACCCCGGGCATCTCGCAAGGCTGGCCCACTCCCCCCACAACTACTAAGGCGCACAGCCCCAGGCATCGAAGTCCTTTACATCCCTTCTAGACTTCTGCATCCCAATCCAATACTAGGCACCTAGCCTAGAACATCAGGCACTTGGCCTCCTCAAGATGGTCTCATAGCTCTTCTAGAGCTATCCATCAAGAGCTATACACAAGACAAAAAAACCACTGGCATATGTAGTGTTGATTGAGTTTGTTCCCAGCCCATATGATGTTACTTATTCTCCCTCGTGCGTATGGGCTTGCACGAGATCATCAAATAAACCGGACCTCGCGACCCATTGTAGAGTCCTGTCAATCATTATACCTCAACATGCAACCAATGCATTAGCTATACCATCATAGTATCATAGAAATTAATCCATATACAAAATCTTGCATGTCGTCATGAGAACATTCGTCATAGTTAATCGCAACATTATGAATAATACATGCTACCATCATAAGTTAAAACATCAACATCAATTTCATATAATCATGTAGTAAATGAATATGTCAGTATACCTCGACATAACATCATAATCATAAGGATACATTATTGCTATAAGAATCAGATGTGCATCATTATTCCCCTACCATTATACTCAACAAATTAACATTTAATTAACTAAACGGAAATCATAGTGTATGTATCATAAAACATGAATTAGATTCTCCATAAAAGTATCTGTCTTAACTAAGGAGCATTATTCAGCACACATTGTAATCAAGTAAATAAGGAAAGTCTTGAAAAATAACAGCTGCATCTTCCCAGGTAGCTGAACCTGGGCTATATTGGTCCCATTGGACCTTGACTTGCTCAAACTCACGGTTCTTGAGTCGACGAACCTGGCGGTCCAGTATACAGAATGGTTCAACTTGAAGGGCTCCTTCCTCAGAAACCTGCAATTTTTCAAATTTCAAAACATGGGATGGGTCGGGTACATATTTTCTAAGCATAGAAACATGAAACACATTATGCATCCTTCTTAGATGGAACGACAGCTCGAGCTTGTAAGCAACTGGTCCGATCCTCTCTAGGATCGTGAATGGCCCAACAAATCTAGGCAATAGCTTTGTTCCCTTACCCATCCTAAAGGAACTTTTAAGGGGTTTGATTCTAATGAAAACTTGGCTTCCTTGCTGAAAGTTTCTATCAATTCTCTTTGTATCAGCATAACTTTTTTGGCGATCCCTGGCTTCTTTTAGTCTCTGCTTAATTGTGGCCATTTGTTCTTCCATTTCTTGGAGCATTTCAGGTCCCAACATGACTCGGTCCTCTAATCGATCCCAACTTAACGGAGTACGACATGGTCTTCCATACAATATTTCGAAGGGAGCTGCCTGTATTGAACTGTGGTAACTATTGTTGTAGGCAAACTCTACTAGGGAAGGTATTTCTCCCATTGGTTTTGTTGATCCATGACATACATTCTTAACATGTCCTCCAACACTTGGTTTACTCTTTCTGTTTGACCATCTGTCTCTGGGTGATATGTTGTACTGAAATTTAGTTATGTTCCCATAGATTGTAATAGACTTTTCCAAAATCTGGAAGTAAAACGTGCGTCTCTATCAAATATTATCTTTCATGGTACTCCATGAAGGCAGATTATTTCTTTTAGGAAAATTTGAGCGATAGCTGATGCTTCAAAGGTAGTCTTGACTGGAATGAAGTGAGCACTCTTAGTTAGTTTATCAACCACAACAATAATACAGTCATGTCTCTGCGTTGTCATAGGTAAGCCTCCAACAAAATCCATCGAAACAATCTCCCACTTAGTTTCTGGTATATCATGGGGTTGTAAAAGTCCTTCCGGGTGACGATGTTCAGCTTTAACTTGTTGACATTCTAAACATCGAGCCACAAACATTGTTATATCCTTTTTCATTCCTGTCCAAAAAAATAGTTGTTTTAAGTGTGCATACATTTTCTGGACTCCTGGATGCGCAACATATGGAGCTTGATGGGCTTCCTTGATTATTAAATTCTGAAGATCATCATCTTCTGGGACATAAATCCTATCCTTATATCGTAGCAATCCATCATTTTCTAAGGTGTATTCCTCCCGCTTGGTTTCCATAGGTACCTCTTCTTGCAAGGCAAATTTTATTTTCTGGTAATGTGGGTCCCTTACTAGATGATTTAGAATCCGGCTCCTCAAGTCTATCTTTAATGCCGTCATTGAATGAAGTCTAGGTCTCCTGCTTAAAGCATTTGCCACTTTGTTCTCTTTTCCATTAATATAGGATATCTTGAAATCATAATCACTAAATAGCTCACTCCAGCATCGTTGTCGAGCATTGAGGTCTTTTTGTGTGAAGATATACTCAAGACTTTTATGATCTGTTCTTAACTCAAATTGACGCCCCATTAGATAATGTCTCCACAATTTCAAGGCCATTACAACTGATGCTAATTCCAAATCATGAGTTGCGTAATTGATTTCATGGTTTTTAAGTTTTTGAGAAGCATAAGCGATAACTCCTTCATCTTGCATCAAGACTGCACCTAATCCTTCTTCTGATGCATCAGTGCATACAAGAAAGTCCTTGTCCATGTCAGGTACTTTTAATATTGGGGCCGTTGTTAGTGGATGTTTTAGCTCCTTAAATGCTTTCTCACACTCACTTGTCCATTCAAACTTAACCCCTTTCTTTTGTAGGTGGGTGATGGGATTAGATATTTGCGAGAACCTTTCTACAAACCTTCTATAGTAGCCTGCTAATCCCATAAAGTTGCGTACTTCTTTGACATTTCAAGGAGTGGGCCAAGTCATTATAGTTTCAACCTTACTGTAATCCACTGCAATGCTTTTCCCACTAATGGTGTGGCCTAGATATTGAATTTATCTCTCAAAGAAGGAACATTTAGAAAGTTTTCCATAGAGCTTATTTTCTCTAAGGCATTGTAGTACCAACCTCAAGTGTTCTAGATGCTCTTTCTCATTACGGGAATAAATGAGGATGTCATCCAAGAACACTTGGACAAAGCGGCCCAGATATTTTCGGAAGACACTATTCATCAAGTTCATGAAGGCTGTTGGGGCATTAGTCAAACCAAATGGCATAACAATAAACTCATAAAAATATTCCACACCATAAAGAAAAGACACTGCCACCCGACCCAGAACCAGATCAGATGACGGGGAAGGTTATTCCTCCCCAACACAAAAAAAATAAACATTTTATTAATTATATGGTCTGCCTGCAAGAGCACCCGCGAAGGCAACACCATTTCAAATCCCTTAAATTACAATACAATTAGGCATAAAATTTCCTGCCTAAGATAGAAGATTGTAAACTTGTCGAGAAATCTGCCCATACTGATCAACCTCATATTGTGATTTGAAGCATTCAGACACCTGCAATCTTTTGATATACACTTACAAATTTACAGATAACTCCATTGTTAAAGCCTAAAGGAAAAAAAAAAAATTACAGATTGTAACCACCATCCTCTTTGTATATAGCTTTGCCGCCCACTAATGAAAATTTTCATTATTTGCAATGCTACAGTCATTCTCATATTCAACCATAGAATGATAATTTAAAAGAATCAATAACCCTTTGTTTTGTGGGAGCAATTTTAAGGTATGCAGATCTGCCCCCATAATATGACAGTTTTACTATGACTGAAAACTGGACATGCTTGAAATCAAGCTTAACCTACCCCGTTAACTGGCTACTCTACTCTTGAAGTGCGTGTATCTTTCATGACCCTTTGTTTTATGGTGTCTTCACCCAATATATGCAGATCCTCTCCTATAAATGGCATAGAATAAGAGGCACTCACCCTTTGTTCTATTGGAATTTCCAATCAATACACGCAAGAGGCACATTCTAGCTAAATTATAATAATAATAATAATAAAAGATACACCCAATTGGATAAAGGATTTCCATGAATCTGGATATGTCAGCACTGTACAAAAAAGATGGCTCTACATGATAATTCTTTTACTTATGTTGACGATGTTCTTGTCCTAACGGTGGGCAAGGATAAAAATAAAGGAAATTACACAATGGTACAAAGCGCCATTGAAGCAGTTCCAAAACGTAACAGCAAGCTCACTTTGATTAGTATCCAACCTGGAAGCTGACAATACTATTATTACATGGAATGATCATGCTGATAGTAAACTTCATTGACAATAAATAAAGTATTTACCTGAAATCTCAAGCTCAAACATAATGCACAGATTTTCATAAATTTTCAACTTATTGTATACTAACTATAAAAATATACATACCATAAAACTTATAACACGAAGAATTCATATGGTCCCGGTGCTCAAGCTATGACTTTAAGAATTTCCAGCGGTGGCGGAGCCTACTAGGATTATGGTGGTCGGGGTTCGAATCTCTAATGCACCCAACATAGCATAGGCTTTAACAATTTCCGGAGATCGGTCTACATTTTAAGAATTTAAAATTCTAGGTTATCAGGACACTTTGTAAGGCATTACTTTTAAAATTGTTTCATTGAAGGAGCCATTGATTTCATATGCGGTGATGGCCAATCAATCTAAGAGGTAAACCCTGAAACTGTCTCAATTGTTCCGGACGGTTGCATCTAAACCCTAGTTCGAGGTTTTAACGTTCAGTAGGAGCCTAAATTTAGACCTTTAATGCTGAGCGTGATTCAGAACTTTGCTCTAAGTCCCAATAGCCTGAACAGAGTTGACACCTTCACTGTTTGAGCAGTTGAGAGCTGGAAACGAGCAATGTTTCTCTATAGTTTAACTCTGCAACAGGCCACGGGCGTGGTCTGTGCAACTTATGGCAACTTTTTGGGTGGAAAAACGCAGGAAATCGTCGTAGCCAGGGGCAAGGTTCTGGACTTATTATGGCCGGACGATAATGGAAATAATTCTCGAATTCTGACTCTAAATTTGGCTTCTGTTTATAATAGGGACTTCTCATTACCTATCTCACACATTGATTTAATGCAGAATTATTTCATACATAAATTACGTAATCCACACAATGAATTCTATAGTGTGAACAAATTTATTCCTTGGTTCGCTTCAACCCAAATTGTCCTTAATCCTCGCACATAAACAATGAAACTCTATTAATCTCAACTTCACACAGACATTGACATTTTTCATATTCTAGATTTCACACCGATTAGAATTCTTCCGTTCATATAAAGACAACTGGTAAACACAATAGATATATGAAATTCTATTTCATTAATCAAATATGTACATACACATGCACTAAAAAAATTCTCGTTTTTCTCCATGCACAATTACAGCTCAGAAGAGATCCTATCCATCAGACTCAGAACCCTATATTCATTAATGAAGCAAATTATGATGCTTAGAAAATGGGATATTCTGTGAAACGCTAACCAGTGCATGCCTGACCAACATATTTGCAAAATGAGTTTGAAAAAATAACTGCACAGCTTACTGATCTGTTTCTATATTTTTGGTGAATGATGACAAAATTAACTGGTAAAGGAACAGTTCAAGAAATGATCCAGTTCTAGAAATAAAGCATAGAGAGAAAATAAGAACTATGGATAATCCAAACACCAAAATGTGCAAAGAGGCATGCGTGAAATTGCATAACTGAAAGTCAATATTCAATGATAAATATTATTTCCCTCTACTCAAGCATCTATGCTAAAATTGCAGAGAAACGAATATAATATCAAATCCAAAGTCGATACAGGCATAAACGTAATCACCAAAACCAGTCAAAATATAACTATGCAGTAAGTATGCATTGAATAAGAAAATTTACGGCATAGTGAGGGTTTGAAAAAAAAATTATGCCGCCTCCTAGAAGTAATCAACCTGTAACTTTAAAACCAGTCAAGTTAAAATTTCCAACAAAGTAAATTTCGAGATGCCCATAGGCCCTAAGGGTTTAACCTTGCTCTGATACCATATGTAACAGCACAAAGTAAACTGAAATTAATGTCTTAATGAAAAACAAATACTTACAAATGAACTCACCTATATTACTTGTAATTGTAGTCTGCCAAATGATCACAAGATTTTTGGGGACATCTCTCCTCCCAACTGTAGGCTCAATTGTGCAGGATTCTGCTACAACTGGCCACCCCTGAGCCCTCAATCAACGACTACTGCCAGTGCTCCTAAGTCTTAGTATACCATTCTCCCAAGAGAATGAAATATAGAATCCCGGAATGATGGAATACCTCCCATCCTCCTCACCATCTATTAAATAGAACAAAACATTGGAAGGGGAACCACATGCACACACTCCATGTGTCTGCATGCAACTTTTTTCTTGTTTTATTTTTTTACTTTTCTTTTGATTTTTAGCTTTCTTGTTTTATTTCCTTCTTTTTGATAATTTTATTCTTTTATTTCTATTTATTCTTATTTAGAGCTTTAATATGGTTATTACTATTTTTATTTTTATTTTTATCACTTATTTCCTTTTATATAATTAATTAATTATTATTATAATTTTTTATATATTCAAGGATGTATTTATTATTCATTATTTTATATTATTATATATTGTATTAAGTTATTTAGTTATTATATTATTATTATTATAAGTATTATGATATATTTTCATATTATTAATTATTATTTTTGTATTATTTTTATTAGTTATTATTATTTATTATTAAGGGAGGGATATTACACTTTGGTTTCCGTCGATGCGATATAGTGATGCGATCTAATCGCAATCGCTAATCACAAATTCCCTGGGCCTTATATATAATAGAACATGTGCTTCTTGCTGATGCGACTCATCGATCGGATCATCGGCGATCGTTGATCGGCAGTGTCCTGTGCCCCTCCGTAAGTCCTCCTCTGTGATAGTGCCGATGTGATTTGGGTCGTCGATCCGCGTATGCAATCAATGGTCCTCATTTAATTGCCGATCATTATCACCATCGCCCCATGGTTTGCGCTGATTTGCCTCCGCCGATGCGACCCGCCGATCCGATCATCGGTGATCGCTGATCGACAATGTCCTATGCCCCTCCGTAAGTCCTCCTCTGGTTTTTGCCGATAGTGATATAGCGATGCGATGTGGGTCGTCGATCTGCGCATGCGATCGACGATCCATATTGCATCGCTGATCGCAATCGCAATGCCCTTTCCGTCTGTGTCGATACCACCGATTCGCCTCCACCAATTGCGACTGCTTGTCTGTGCTGATCAGATCTGCCGATGCGATCCGTTGATTAGCTATGGACCATTGATTGGCCAAATCGAACGGTTGTCATGCATTTGGACTGTTAAGCCTGCGTCTTTGGTTTTTTCATGGTTTTGGAGTGTTTTTGCCTCCCGATAGTGTATTTCCGCTCTCCTGAGGGCTTTTGGCATATGATTTTTTCGACTTTGGGAAGATCTTAATCAACTCTTGAAGAGTTCAAGAGTGTTTTGAATCCATTTTTTGGGTCATTTTCCCACAAGGCTAAAAGTTCCTCCTCTCGCATCCTGGGTAGAGGGTCAAGGGTATGCTAGCCAAGGTTGGCATAGAGTTGGTAAGCAGTGGTATTTAGCAACTTGCAACTGAGGGGAAACAACACACCAAATTGAAGATGAGAAGAGGTGGTTTAAGCCTAATGCATTTGCTTGGGATGGTTGTGGGTTGGTCCCATCCGGGGAACTAATTTGCAACCTCAAAAGGTTGGGCATTAAAACTAGCAGAGGTGGGTCTGAGAAGGTGGGCTGGTGTGTGATACTCCTACCACTTGTGTGAAATCTCCCTATCGTATTTTGCTTTTGGATGGCATACAATGCGGATAGGTGGCCAACAGACTTGGTTTCTCTCCGGGCAAGTTGATGCTACCCAACCAATCTATGTGGTATAAATTTGGTTCATAATTAATGAAAAAAAAGGTCTACCAAGCTTACAAAAAAAAGATACTTATATCACTAAATTCTAAATAAAATAATTAAATTACATCGCTAATATTATTATTATTAATTATGTATTTACATTCAATGATGATGATGATGATGATGATGGTGGTGGTTATTGTCTGCTGAGACCAAACATTCATCTATTGGACCTAAAGAAACAAATTATTTATTTTGATTTAAGATTTTATTCCTATGCTCAAAAAGCTTGGAGAAAAGCCTCCCGAGCTCACTATAATTTGGACATTATAAAAGGCTAGGAAGGTTAGTATTGTAACAAAGATTTTTTAACTGAGATCTAATGTGGTTGTATGCAAGGCACTCTAAGAGGAAGTGGTTTTCATCCTCAATGTTCTTATTCTCACATATATGGTAGATCCTTCCATATATAATATAATATAATATTTTTAATCTAATTTCATAATGCACTTAAATTAAAAAAATATATAATCTCAAAAATACTTATATCACTAAAGTTATAAATAAATAACAAATTACATCATTGATGTTAACAATTATTATTATTATTATTTATATTTACAATAATATATATAAATTTATCTTAATCTAATTTCACTAATGAATGTAATTTAAATAAATAAAATATATAATTTCAAACATATTATATCACTAATTGTAAATAAATAATTAAAAATCACATCAATAATAATTATTATTATTATTATTATTAATTGATATATGTTACATTTAACATAAATAATTTATATTAAATGCTAATTTCACTATATCATATATTACTAATTTCACTATATATAATATATGTTAAGTATAATATAAATTATATCTCATTGCTTTATATCTATGTAATTTTCTCACTCTAACAAAGTTGATCTTGCCAAAAAGTCTAGTCACAATACACGAGAACTCTATCAAAAAAATTTATAAATTAAATTATATTTTATCTTATTTTCTATTAAACAAATATTTAAAGATATAAAATCAATCATATTTTTCTATTCAATTTTATTATTAAATGTTATTTATATTATATATAATTAATTATTTTATTTTTTTCTTCCTTCACATTTTTTTCCTTTTAATGAATATGAAATTTAATTAATCTTAAAATAAGTCTAGAAAAATTGTTTTTTTGGCAAATTAGTTTTGGAGTATGCCTTAAAACTATTTTTGTTTAGCTAAAAACTCACTTTCCTCCTAAATAATGATATAGGCTAAATACCCAAGACTTAGAGGAATAGATGAATTAACCTAAGATAACTATCTTTATATCAAGATAGATTTTCTCAATACATAAAAAAAAATGTTATCCCAGAAAAAACCTCTCAAATAGAGAGAAAAAGTGTGTGTTTGACCATTTGGCTTCCAACCAACATTAGAGATTTACCATCCAAACATATATTATTGTATATCTTAATTGCATAACTCAATTTATTGGTTTTGGATTGAAAATATTTACGGGATAAGCATGATCTATATTAAAAAAATGTAAATATATGAATGAACCAGATTTGAATCCAAGAATTTTTTGGACTAACATCATACGATGGATGATTGGAGAAATATTTAAACGAACTGTAGTTTCAAATCAATGAAATTCAGGTTTAATTTAAAAATCATTTATTTTATCATGGGTTAAGCACATGTATTTAGTTTCCAATCAAAGAATGACGGATTTGCATGGTGCTCTCTTGTAACAGTAATGTTCTCCTACTGAGTGCATCTGCTACTTTATTCGATTGCCCACTAATATGTTTTAATACAAAAGTGAAACTTTGCAGATACTCAACCCAGGCTGCATGTTTATGGTTTAGTTTATGCTGTTGCATGATATACTGTAACGCAGAATTATCAGAAAATAAGACAAATTCGTTACCTAGTAAATAATGCCGCCAATGCTTTAAAGCCTGCACAATGGCGTAGAATTCTTTGTCATATGTCGAGTACTTCTGTCTGCTCTCGTTTAGCTTCTCGCTGAAGTAAGCAACTGGTCTATCCTCTTGGCTGAGTACTGCTCCAATGGCGGTACCACTGGCGTCACAACGAACTTGAAAAAGTTTGTTGAAATCGGGCAGTCTCAAGACAGGTCTTTCAGTAATCTTTCTTTTCAAGATCTGAAAATTGTTTTCTGCTGCTTCAGTCCAGTGAAAAGGCTGATTTACCTTCTTAATCGTGTCTAACATTGGTGAGCAAATCTCGCTAAAATTTCTGATGAACTTCCTGTAAAAACTGGCAAGTCCATGGAAACTTCGAACGTCAAACAGACTCTTCGGAGAAGGCCAGCTAAACAATAGCTGCCACTTTTTCTGGGTCCATTTTTAACTCATTCTCCGCAATAACAAAACCCAGATATATCAGCTCCTTCTGAAAAAAGGTACATTTCTTCAAGTTGATTAACAGCTTGTTTTGCTGTAATTTCTTCAACACGCTCTGTAAATGTCTGTAATGCTCTTCCTTTGTTTTACTGAAAATCAGAATATCATCTAAGTAAACTATAACAAACTTACCGTTAAATTCTTTCAGCACCTCATTCATCAATCGCATGAAAGTGCTGGGAGCGTTA
>APFE031723141.1:11489-22280 GCA_000404065.3 Pinus taeda
TCTTCTCGCAGTCCGTCATCTACTGGTCTATGTACCAGTCATCCTCTGCCTCTTCCTCTTCCTCTTCCTCTGCCTCTTACCTCACCTTCACCTTCTGCCTGTTCCATTGTTTCTAATTCAAAAGAAACCTGGCTCTGATACCACTTATGGTGGCTCCCGCCGTTTGGTTACACCTGTTCAGTTTTTATTATGCGTCCGGTATGACTTTAATGCTGAGTTTACTCCCACGGTACGTCGCCTCGTGGTTTGGGTTTAGGGTTTTAACCCGCTCTTCCGGTTACGGGACCACACCTGCCGGTTCCTAATCTTTTGTTTAACGTTGCCGCGTTTCACTTGTCATTTCCTCATTTCGTTTTGCTTGGAGGCACTCTGTCTGTGCCTGTGGAAAGACCTCGGGGTTCTGCTCCAGAGGTTCAGTGACGCCTTCACCGTGATTTTCCGTTGTTTTGGAGACTGTGGGTAACACTTTCGAGACCTGCAATGTTGTGTTACTGTTTGTTGGTATTTCTATGGGACTGTTGGCAAATATCGTATTGTTTTGGATTTCATACCCTCGCTGTTTGCACTTCTCAATTTAATTTGTCTGTTTTGTTTCTAATGATAGGCTCGCTCCGACTTCCACGCTTCTCCTGATTTCACGGTAAGCTTACTCTCCATGATAAACGTCCTGGGTTTTCATGGTTTCGTCCCTGACGCTTTATCGCCACTGTCAGCAGGTTATGATGGTCTTTTTCTGGTTGTATCGAGTTCCTTCCTCATGTACAGGTAACCTTTTATCAACCCTTGCCTGGTCTTTACTTCATTCTCGGCTTAGGTTTATATTCCGGCTTCTAACATAGTTTGTTTGGTTGTTGTTTACAGATACCCACCTGTATCATTCGATGGCCAATGCTGCTCCTCGAACTCGTTGATGGCTTCGAGGCTTCAGTCAACGGGTAGCTCTATTCCACTTCATAGGCAATACGTTTATCTGTCGATGCTATATGTCTTGTAGGTTCTTTTTCTTTAATTGTCAAATTCGGTCCTGTGGGTTAATATCCCTTCCGACTGAGGTTTTCTTGCTTTCGAGTCCTGTGATCAAATAACCCTCTTCGGGTACTGGTTATTCGGTGTCCTCTTTTCGAATAACTCTGTTATGAGTAAACCGTTGATGGCGTCTGAGTATTCGGTCGAGTCTTTGAGGGTTTCCTCGACGATTCCGAACCCTCCTCTTGTTGTTTTGTATTCGGGCACCACAAGCCCTCGGCGTCCTGTTTCGGCTGTTATGATTTGAGTTGGTCTGGTTGCGTTTGTTACTGTGTATGTCGTTGATTCAACAGTGAATCTCTGTCTGTACTTTATATATGCTCGGTTCAATATATTTAAAGGATTCTTTTCTACAGTGAGTATTTGACTCTCGCTCTTATATGTTATTATCAGTGATACATGGAAATTCACGTCTCTGTTCTCAAATATTTGATGCTATTGTATATATAAAATAAAAGAAAGATTTATAATGAGCCTTTGCTCGAACTCTGTAACTATCGTTCCATGCATTCAATATTATGAGGATTTGTCGAGTTCTTAAAGTACCTGTAGATTTTCCGTTACCGAATGTAAATTTTTTTGTCTGTGGGTCGCTTCTGGGACCCTCCACTGTTCCCTCGTTCTCGGTTTATAACTCAAATCGACTTCGGTCGTCTGCCTGTACTTGGTTCGCCTTGTCCATTTGCTTTTTCTATTATGTCGTTGTTGTTAACACACTTCACACACGATGGCAAGTTCTATAATAAAAGAAGACTCTAAGTTTGTAATTCTGATGGCAGAGAATAATCTTGTGATTCGATCTTTTTACAGTAATGAAGGAAATCAAATGTATGTTCTTCTTTTCTGATAAATAAAAATGACTATTTTTTCTCTATTTCTTTTTCGGGGGAGAGAACCCGTACAATGATGTCCCTCCTGCTTTTAAATAAAATGTTTTCAACTGTTCTTGGAAAAACTACTTTAACAGAAAGTAACTATTTTGCCAGTTATGAAACTAATTCTAACTGCTATAACTGTAAAGAACTAATTTAGTTAATTGTCCTGTAATCAGTGTCCTAAACAACTGCAACAGATAAAATAATAAAAAAAAACTAAAGTAAAAGTAAAATCAAATGACCGACAAGCCCAACACTTGTCCAGTTAAAACGAACGACCATTTGTTTCTGAATTCTTCGTGAGACTGTCAGCCTTTTAAGTCTCCTCAGAGCTGGATGCTCCTGCATCAGATTTAATTTAAAATTCCTTTATTTCGCCGCATGTTAACCACATTGGGCGATTCAAACGCTTGGTGGGATTAATCGTTAGGTTTTGAATGAGGTGATTTGAACGCTTTGTTGGGCTTTGAATATTAAACAACTTTAACTATGGGCAATGCTAAACAATTCAATGTAGTTTATCAATATTACTTCAAATATATCGATTTTAATCGTATATTTGAATAAAAGTGTCTTTGGCTACAAAGATTTAGTTTGCCTAGCTTTAATTTGGGACTTATGATTTAAACTCTTCCCAATTTAGGATATGAAATTGATAATGGTCGAATTTGAGTGAAATTGTTTTTATTGAATTGTTTTTTTTAATATTTTGAGATTTGAGAATAAATTTTTCAATATTTATAATTACTAGCACAACCACATTAAAAGAAATAATTTGATTAATATTAGTTGAAGGCTTCATTTGTATCTATCATTGATAAATATATAACAACAAAAATAATAATACAAAAAATACTATTGCAATAAAAATATATTAATTAATTGATACGATCATTATAAGTTAAATAATTATATTAATGAATTAAATGTTAATATATATTTATTTAAATACTGAGAATCCAAGGGAATTAAACTAAAAGCCCAAGGAAATTTATTAACCAAGGAATAATATAATATCCTAGGAACTCAATATATAAACCCAAGTTATAAAACCTAAGAAAATGAATATAAACCTAAAATAAAATCATGGTTGGCCATGGTTTGATTTTTTCCATTTTGAGGCAATTCTTTGTCCCCAATGCCAAGTTGGAGACACCATTGGTTGACAATTGTCATCCAGTCTTTTACTTAGGGTTTATCAATAATTTTTTATTAAATTTAGTAATAATTTATTGAAAAACACAATTTATATGTATGATAATAAATATATTGATAAATTATCTTTTTGATAAAACCGTACTAAGAAATGAAAAAGGTACATTGTATTTTTTTTTTTCATTTATAGGAAATATAGGGTTTGACTTGCACCCGAAAAAGTTGCAAGAGTCTTGAATCAAATTGGTTGACTCAGGATAACTCGCATTTATCTTACAAGTTAAGATTGTGAGTATGACCTCAAGTCAAATTCTAAAGAATTACCTTAAATTAATGCTCTCAAAGACTAAAGCCAAACTCAAAAGTCAAATCAAACTTGGAAAACTTTGGTAATACTTGTTAAAAGAACATGCATTACAATGTATCCTAGTGGATTGGTTCAAGTGCTATGCACTAAAATATAATATAGGGGGTTAGTTCAAGTGCTTGAGCCAATCCCTTAGGCTAGCTATCTCTACTATAAGTCTCATTTGATGCCCTTGTTCGGTTAGGCATCTAATAAGTACTAATGGACTTACAATAGGGAGCATTCATGAAATGAAATAGAGTGCATGTCCCTTTCATGTTAGCTTTTTCTTGGTAAAATATTTGGGATACCTACTATGTTAGGGATCATTAAGTGCATTAATGAATTTTGTATATAATTTTTCGCTTTAATAGTTAAAATGAAAATAGAAATTTCATCCCTTTCACTAAAGGTTTTTTGAATCCTAATTTCCTGAACTTTCAAACTTTAGTTATTATGAAATATAGAACAAAACAATAACAAAAATAGAGAAAATTTTCAATTTTTCATATTAAATCTTCACATAAAAAATTGTAAAGAAAATATGCTAAAGTGTCTTCATAAGTTTCATCATTCCAAAATAATCATATCATTCATAAACTACCTATAGAAACTTATACATTTATGAAATCATTTTCTATATTTATAGGGAATAATAAGTAATAAAATATCATTCTTAGTGGAGAAATTTCTCAATCAAGATCAATTTGTTAATTCTAATTTTAATTATTATTTGTAATATCATCAAATTTAGGTAAACACTCTTATTTACAAAATAACCCATCATGAATTAATAAATATATGTAAGTGATTTTCAACTTTAATTTTAATCCATCCAAATTTGAAATAATTGGTTTTATAATATTTATTTAAACTTAATATCTAATCAAAATTTATAATAATGTCACCTCCTTAAACTGATTTTAATTTTTGTATCAAAGAATAGAAAATTTAATTAAAAAATCATTTATTTTTATTAACGGTTAAACACACAACTTTAGTTTCAAATAAGAAAATAACAATTTAATTTAAAAATCATTTATTTCAAACAATTTAATTTGAAAATCATTTTTTTCACCGCGGCTCGTTAAGCACGTTGGGTTGTTCCAACGATCTTTAGATTTTGAATGGGGTGATTTGAATGCTTGGTTGGGTTTTGAATATTGGAACACCTTTAACTATGGGGAATATTAAACAATTCAACGTAACCCCAAATCTATCAATTTCAATCATATATTTGAACAACTTTACCGCAAATTGAATTAAAATTGTCTTTGGCTTCAAAGATTTAGTTCGTCTTGCCGCAATAATGGGACCTATCATTTTAATTCTTCTCAACTTATGATATGAAATTGGATAATGGTCCAATTTACTGTAATTTCTTCCCGTGAAATGCTTTTTCCAATATTCCGAGATTTGAGAGCAGATTCTTCAATATTTATAAGATTTGAGGGCAGATTCTTCCATATTTATGATTATAAATATATTGTTTTTGTAATATTCGAAAATTTATAATTATAAATATATTGTTTTTGTAATATTCGAAAATAAAATATTAGAGAAATTTACGAAATTAATAGAAGAATATTGACACTTACTATATATACCAACCATATTTATTAATGTAGTTGTGCTATTATAAATATAATTCAGATGGGAAGATTATTCATATAAAAATATATTAAAAAAAAATTAATTAATTATATATGTAAATAATAAAATATATGTTTTTGTATTATAAAAATTTATAATATTTCATGTAATTTAAATGTAAATAATAATTTATTTAAAAATATAAAATTTGTATTATATATTATAGATTAAAGGTTATAAATAATTTATAAGCTATTATTTGTTATAAAATTAGATTAAAAAAGGAAAAAAAGTTAACGTTGTATTTTTTTTCATTTATAGGAAAATATAGGGTTATTTGCACTTGTAAAACTTTCCACAGTTGTGGATCAAAGTGGTTAACTCAATATAATTCACATTTAACTTACAAGTTAAATTATGATTATGACCTTAATTTAAGTTAATTCTAAGGAATTGCCTTAGGTTTAATGCTCTCAAAGAGAAACGCTACACTCAAAAGTCAAATCGAACTTGGAAAACTTAGATAACACTTGTGAAAACAACATGCATTGCAATGTATCCTGGTGGATTAGTTCAAATGCTATGCATTATAATATAACTTAGTGGGTTAGTTCAAGTGTTTGGGTGCTTTGAGCTTTATGTAGAAGGTTTTAAGGCCAATCCCTTAGGCTAGCTATCTCTATTGTAAGCTTCATTCGATGCCCTTAATGGGTTAGGCATCTAATAAATACTAATGAAGTTACAATAGGGAGAATTCATGAAATGAAATGGAGTGCATGTCACTTTCATGTTATCTTTTTCTTAGTAAAATGATTGGCATTCCTACTATGTCAAGCATCATTATATGCATTAAGGAATTTTGCATAATTTTTTGGACTATATTTAAAAGACAAATAGAAATTTCATCATTTTCACTTAAGGATTCTTGAATCTTACATTTGTGAACTTTCAAACTTTGGTTATTATGAAATATAAAACAAAACAACAACATAAATTGATCAAAATTTCAATTCTTGAAATTAATTTCACATAGGAAAACTCCGGAGAAAATATACCAAAACTTCTTGATAAGTTTCATCATTTCAAAACAATATTATCATACATAAAATAGAGATGAAAAAATTTTTATACTCTAAATTAAAGTTTTTATATATAATAATACATTCATAAATCATTGTCTACATTTACAAGGAATAATAAACCATAAAACACCACTCTTAGTGGAGAAGTTTATCTCTCAAAATTAATTTGTTATTTCAAACCTTAATTATTATTTGCAATATCATCAATCCAATAACCAATTATGAATTAATAACTAGAAATTGCACCACGTGTTGTAATGGAAATGTCGTAAGGCAGTAGCATACGAAAGAGTAGTGTAGAAGAAAGAAGATGTTGCACCAAATGAGTCATTGTGAAAGAATGAGGGGTGAATTCTGCTTCCATGGAAGCAAGTCATGGAGGTTTCAAATATATTGATGATAAGAGTGATCAGCATGTAGACACTCCAAAAATGCTCAGAAAATGCACAAAAGAGGTAGCTCCAAGGGATGAACCCTCATGTATCACTAAACAACCATCAATATATCAAGATATCTAATATTATTATATGATATATATAACCAACTAATATGTTCACCCATATAAAAAAAAAAAAAGACTGTTATAGAATTGAATTAAGGTAATTGGGGTGAAAATCCTTTGGTGATTGATATCAGATGGAAAATCCTAGTGGAAATTACTTACTCACAAAAAATACCTCCATTCAACTTGGTTGAACAATGTTGACAAGAAGCTTCATTGTATAAAAGCTTCAACAATTTGGAAACAATACACTAATCTCTTTGGTGATACAACTTAAAATGGTGAAACATATTTACTTCATTAACTAATCCTCTTAAGATTCAGAATCGGTACTTTTGAGCCACTCAACAAATGGTTTAATATTTTTCCACATTGAAGAGTTATTTCCTTGGGCACCCAAAGTATGCTTATCATACCATTGGAAAAATATCATTTTCTAATATGTCAGCATCCTATAAAGATTTCAGCACCAAAGCAACTTCCTTAATTCCATATGCACTCACATGCTTTCAAAAAGCATCAATTGCATTCAACAAAAACAATTGGGAATCTTCATTATGAAGACCTTTGGAGAAGTAAATATTTCTCTTTGAAACCTCCTTGGAAAATCCTTTCATAACACCTTTTTAAGGCCCTCAAATGATGAAGTCATCAATTCTTGAGGAGAACCACTGAAAGATTGTATGTACTCCACCAACGGATTAGGAGACTTTCTCCTTTGAAGAAAATCATTAAACATCAAGAAGCTTACCTTGAAAGCTTAACCCTTTAACTGTCTTCAAATTTTTGTCATCAACGTCACTCTTTTCTTCCTTATCACCACTCTCTAGCATAAGTTCTATAGATTTCTTACCATTATCGGTAGGAGGCATGCTCTCAGGCTCAACCATTGTGTTCTTTCAAAATGTCTTCCCTACAACCTTCATATAAGTACGTTGCTTTGTAGCTTTTTCAAGTATAATTAACATCACCATTTCACTCGTAGGAAGAGTCAGTTGCTCCTTGATTCCCTTATGAGTAGCCTCAATAGAGGTGTTATTCTGCCATTCCACTTCGCCATCATGGTTGTCCTCGCTCCCTCGAGGAGATTGATCATCTTCATCAAAATATTTCTGGCATGTTACTCTTTCATATGCTATTGCCTTACAACATCTCATTTCTAACATGTGGTGCAATTTCCAGTCATATAATTTATAGATGTATTTGTTAATGTATCAAAATAATTGGGTGCATGCTTTTTTAATATAAGTTAACTAGGTTTATCCATAAAGTTTGATCCAAAATAATTTTTTTATAGAGCATGCAACAAAACAATGCAAGTTCCATAAGTCTTGATTTGCATGCCATAATAATTGGTATCGATGTGTGAGACAAACCCTCAAATAAGTTGTGCCACAGGAATACACCCAACCTAGAACATGTGTCATCAAACACATACCATCTAGAACTAGCATCACAACTTTGATATCAATACATGAGACAAACGCTTGGGTATGTAGTAGCCACATGGACACCTAGGTTATAGCACGTCTCCACAAGCCCTTACCATTCACAACAAGCACTATCATTGTAAAATATATTTTTCTAATCTCTGTTGATATTGCAATTAAAATTAACTATGGTATTTATCCCTTCATGAACATGTAAATGTAAATGTGCAAAAGACCCTAAATAAATGTAATTATGATTTAAAGACTTGTTGATGATGCAATGAAGCCTAAAATAATGCAAACCATGTGAAGAAAAATTATTCATAGGCATGATTCACAAGGTCTTTACCTTTAGCAATTTTTCAAAGGCATGATTCACAAAGTATTTACTTTTAACAATTCTTATAGTTTTAAGAGGATTTTATAATCTCTTCCAAATATTTCTAATCATTTGATGATAATTGGGTCTCAAAAATGTAATTTCGCCAACATAATAATAAAATAATGAAAGCTTCAATAGAATATAAGATGTATACAAAGGACACAATTTTATAAATTAATTGAGTAGTATAATTGCTTTATATTTTAGTTTTTCAAGTATATTTTTGGTTCAAATTTTACCCAAAATCCCGAAGAGATTGATTGGAATTGTATATTTGAATAATGTAGTCTACACAATCAAAGTATCTTGATAATTTTTTGCACACTAAATTAATTTATACATTCAAAAATGTAATTTAAACTAAAAAAAAAATATAATTTCAGAGATAATTAAATCACTAAATTCTAAATAATAAATAAAAACCAAAAACAGTAAAATTAATTTAAATTATACCACCAATTAAATAATAATTTTTAATGATAAATGATCTATATAATTTACATTTATATAGCAATAATTTAATTTAATCTGATCTTAATTTTTGTTTTAAATTCTTTCTTTGCTAAATTGGTTTTTGGGAGTGATGTCCTAAAACTAATTTTGCTTGGCTAAGGAGCTTGTCTTTCTCAAAGGAATAGATTAAAGGCCCCAAGTCTCACAGGAAATTTGCCACCTTACGAACCAGCAGGAAGTAATATCAAGTGGCATGATTCTTCCTTTTCAAATTTTTTTTCGAGTATGTCCTAAAACTACTCGTGTTTGGCTAAGAGCTTGTCTTTCTCTTAAGGAAATAGATTAAAGGCCCCAAGGTTCAGAGGAATTTGCCACCTTAGGAACTAGCAGGAAGTAACCACCTCAAGTGGCATGATTTTACTTGAATAAGGGTGATGTATTAGCCTGCATTAGTGGATAACAACCAAGATAGCTATCTTTACTATGTTGATTTAATAACTAAATTATAATAGATTTTTTCAATGTGTAAAAAAAGATGTTTGAGAGAGAAAAAATGTACTTCATGGTTGACCATTTATCTTGCAAGCAACCTTGGAGATTTACCATCCAACACATATTATTGTTGTTATATTAATTCCATAATTCAATTTATTGCTTTGGGATTGAAAAAAATATTTATAATTATAATTGGTATGGGAAGATTATTTAGTTTATAATATATATTATAGTACTATATATGATATATATATATATTATTAATATTATATATAACACCAGTTACAATTATTTTTATATAATTTAAAAATTTAAATGAATAATTAATTGAAAAAACATAAAATTTATATTATAGATTATAAAATTGACAAAATTTAGCATTGTTTTATAAAATCCTATAAAAAATGAAAAAAGGGTTTATTGTATTATTTTTATTTATAAGAAAATATAGGGTTTGAATTGCACTTGTAAAAGTTGCAAGAGTTGTGAATCAAATTGGTTGACTCACTATAACTCACATTTATCTTAAAGCTAATGCTTTCAAAGACTAAAGCCACACTCAAAAGTAAAATCAAACATGGAAAACTTTGGTAATCTTTGTTTAAAAACATGCATTACAATGTATCCTAGTGGATTAGTTCAAGTGCTATGCACTATAATATAACCTAGTGGGTTAGTTCAAGTGCTTGAGCCAATCCCTTAGGCTAGCTATCTCTATTGCAAGCCTCATTTGATGCCCTTGTTGGGTTAGGAATCTAATAAGTACTAATGGACTTACAATAGGGAGCATTCATGAAATGAAATGGAGTGCTTGTGTGTCCCTTTCATGTTAGCTTTCTTGGTAAAATGTTTGGGGTACCTACTATGTTAGGCATCATTATGTGCATTAATGAATTTTGTATATATTTTTGCACTTTAATAGTTAAAATCAAAATAGAAATTTCATCCCTTTCACTAAAAGTTTATTGAATCTTAATTTCCTCAACATTAGTTATTATGAAAGATAAAATAAAACAATAACATAAATAGAGCAAAATTACATGTCTTGATATTAAATCTTCACATAACAAAACTGGAAGCAGAAAATATGCCAAAATGTCTTCATAAGTTTCATCATTCTAAATAATCATATTATGCATAAACTAGAGATGAAAACTTACTTATACTCTAAATCAATGTTCATATATAATAATACATTCATGAAAATATTTTGCACACTATAGGGAATAATAAGCAATAAAATATCACTCTTAATGGAGAAATTTCCCTCTCAAAATCAATTTGTTAATTCTAATCTTAATTATTATTTGCAATATCATCAAATTTAAGTTAATACTCTTATTCACCTAATAATCAATCATAAATTAATAAATGTATGTGAGTGATTTTCAACTTTTTAATTTTAACCAATAAAAATTTAAAATTATTTGATTTATAATATTGATTTAAATT